>QGOG01000696.1:0-22553 GCA_003313185.1 Collybia sp. MG36
CCCGTTAGGGCGTGGCACCCGCGTCTGGAGCGGATTCTTCACAGATGATCCGAGCGCATCGGCCGTACTCAAGGATTGCTGGGTGGAATCCGACCGCGAATTGGAAGGCGACATTTTGGCCACCCTCCGGGAACAGCATGGCAAGCTGGAGTATCCCAATAAGCCCAATTTCGACGACTACTTCTTGACAGTGGCCGCGCACGGTAAAGTCACACTCACTGGAGGGGTCGAGGACGACACCCAGGTAATGATGGGTGGTCGCTTACCGGTCGTGGATCGTTGGTTGGAAATCACGGATCACATCAATAACTCCAAGCTACGGCAATCCCGCCGGAGCTCCCGTGCTGTAAGCACCAGCACTGGACCGGATCCACACCACGAACTCAATTTCAAGAAGCGCTGTCACTATCGTATATCATTCAACGAGGTTGGGACGCCGTTACACGTAGTCGTGAACCTCGGAGACTATATGACGGCCCTGAGAGACACCATCATAGGTAGGTGAGATGCTCCCCAACCAGTCGGTGCAGGTTCATGGAACTTTGACAGCGATCAGGATTCTCTCTCAGCTTGGCTATGTTCACCGCGACGTCAGCGAGGGAAACGTGTTGTTGTGTGGGAGCCGAGGGAGGCTCTCTGACCTGGAGTACTGCAAGCGCTCCTCCGATCTGGGTTTGCATGACCCGCGGACTGTGCGCCATCTCCGCTGATACTGGTCTGCCCCCAAGTCCTGACTGAGTTTCACGTAGGGCACCCCCACTTTCATGTCTGTGGAGGTGGCGGCTCGCCAACGGCTCTTCGCACCACTCGGTCGTCGTGGATACCCACTCCCTCCATTCAGATACATCACCCTACATGATGTCGAATCTGTATGGTGGCTTTTGACCTTTGCACTATTCAATAATAGGATTGAGGGCGAACCCCCGGCAGAGACTCGTCAGAATTGCCAGGCGAAGCATGCCAAGGACATGTTTTCAATGGCTTTAACCAACATCAGTCGTCGGGACTCTTTCGCCTCAAAAGGGCCATTCGTAAGAATGAAGGATAGTCTTCCGTCTATACTCTACCCCCTGTTCGACATTGCTGAAGCCCTGCGCGAACAACTCGTCGAGGAGTATATCCATGCCGAGCAGACGGTAACCCTCGATCTAGAACAAGTCCCCGACGCCCTTTCATATTTCGAAGAAAAACTCGATGCAGCTATCACCGAAGCCAAGGACATCACTCTCGTCCCGAGTCTGGAATTCGACCGCAAGCGGGCTGTACCATCATCGGCTGAAAAGGCGGAGGAAGACACCGGAGAAGGGAACACTCGGAAAAAGCAGAGAAAGCTTTAGCCACAACCATGCTTATAACGCCGTGCTGCTACTGAATCGTGTGTCTTCATCTCATACCTTGTCCTTCCGCATCACAATCACTGCGCGGTTGACGGAAGGGATTCCAAAGTGGTCTGAACCATCGACAAGGACCTTTGCGACTATACAAGGTCGCCTGGGCGTGGTCAAATTGTAATATGTAGAACAATATTAAAATCATGTATGAGAAGTAAGATACGAACGAGGCCCCTCATGGGGACTCCGCCAGCCGAATAAAAGCAATGCGCTATGAGCAGCGACACCCAGAACAACCAGTCGCCCATACGCGGCGTGCTCGTGCGGCTCGTCCCCCAATTTTTAGGAGCTGTGGCTATTATCTGACCCAACAAATACATGCTTCACCCTCCGGCTTGCTCCACTCTTACCGGTGCTCTTCCCCGCCCAATCCCCATCTGTACGCTTGCGTCGCGTATCCTCACGCGTGTCCACGGCGGCCACATCAGGGAGAGGCACACTCCGAAGGACGGGGCCACGGAGGAGCGCGTGGACAAGCGGCGAGCCAGGGGGGACGCCGGTGTCGGGGATGCGGCCGTGCATAAGCGGAGAAGCCACTTGAGCCGGTTGGTGTGTATCCTGGTACATTTCCGTGTGCATTTGCGGCGGAGAGAGGGCGGTGGTGAATGAATGCGGTGCGAGCTGGGTGGGGTTGGAGATCGGACTTGAGGGTGCAGAGAAAAATTGCTCGGGCGAGGACGGAGTGGGTGGTGGCGACTCGGAGGCGGATCTTGATAGTGTAAGTGAGGACTCTGGAAAGTGGGAGAGGGAGCGGTGTGGCGAGGATGGAGATAGAGTTGGGGATGTAGGGAGAGGCGAAGATGTGGACGGTGGTATATGCGTACTGGATATCCGCGGGGTCACCACCAATGGCGACCTCGGGGTGGCAGGCCCATCTGGTGTTGGTACCCTCGAGCGAGTGTCATATGGGGGCGGTGGCGAGCTCGACGACCCAGAAACCATTTCAGGGGCGCGGTCATCTCCCAGCATAGCCGCACCGGCGCTCGCGAGCGACGTAGCCGGATACATCGGTGGTGCGTGCTCAGGCGGCAGCCCCGCCCCCGCCAGCGTTGGCGACAGGGGAAAGTCGGTTTCCCACCACGTCGCGGGGACGAGGACAAACGGGACAAGCCATGTTGCCGTTAAAATGATCCCATACCCTGTACACATCAGCTACGCGCTGAACCGAGGGTGTACACGTACCTTCGTCGAATGCCTCAACGCGTGTCCAGCCCCACGCGAGCGCGGCGCCGAGATACCCGGCCCAGGGCGCGAGCTGCTGGAGGAGGAGAAGCGGGGGCTGGGCAGGGGCGGGGAGGGTGTGAACAGGGAGGTTTTGGAGGAACCAGGTGAGGGCGGTGGTGAGGACCTGTGCGCGGTGTGCGGTGGCAAGGGTGCGTGTGGAAAGATGTGCCATGAGCGGGGAGGGGATGAATCTGGATGGGCGGGTGTGTGTAGTAAAGGGAGGGGAGCGGAGGGAGAACGTACAGGCGGTAACCCCACCAGAGGGCCTGAATTGTGAGCTTTGTGCGCGAGGGAACCCATGCGCGTGGTCCTCGGGATGAGAGTGCTTCGGTATTGGAGGCTGGCGGAGGGTCGGAGAGATAGAGCGGCACGAGTTGCGGACTTGAGGGTAGCTGGGGGGACGAGGGTAAGGGAGAATAGATGTTTGGAAGGGGACTGCGGAGATCGAGCGGGGAGAACGGAGGCGGAAGATGAGCATGATCGGGGTCGACGGGAGAGTAGATGACATTTGGCCCGGGGTTGGTTCCAATGCTTGGGCCAGCGCTCTGCTGAGTCTGGAATGTCCAAGGGAGGGAGAACGACGACCAGCCCTGCCGAACGCGTGTTTCCAACCACCCCCACTTATCGCTCTGCTCCTTTTCCTGCGCTGCAGAGTCGACTTCTGACACCCGGTGTGGGTTGTCCACAGGTGCTTGATCGTCAGGGCCATTGTAGGGGACGCTCTCTGCTATCTCGACGAGGTCGATGTTCATGGGGAGGAGGGGAGAGTACATCATGACCCCGCCGGATGTGTCGGGAGATGTGTGCTCGGGGGGATGTTGTGGAGTGGCGGAACGCGAAGGGTCGACGAGGGTGGTTGAGGGGGATTGTGGAGTGGAGGATTCGACATCAGCAGGAGTGGGAGTGTGTTGTTGCACAGCTGAAGTAGATAATCGTTTGACGACATTACTGAAGAGCGAAAGTTTGGATGATGAATGGGAATGGGAACTGGACTGTCTGCGGAACATTGAACTTGAAAATGGGAGCAATCAGCCAGATGCACCAAACAACCCCAAACGCGCCGCTCTCAGTGATCCATTTCTGGCGAACAAGCCTTTTGTTCTGGCGCCTGGCCTTTGTCACTCCGCCAAGCTCCCTGCTTTTGTTTTCCTCGTCTGTGGGTCCCAAGTGGCAAGAATATAAGTATGACATGGTAATTCAATGGGTTCACATATTCCTTCCCCCTAATGGATCCATCCTATCTTATGTCCTGCCCAAGCTATTTGAATGATCTTTACCATTACCAATTCGACGCCATGAGAACTAGGTATGAGCCCGCTTTCCAGGCCCCCAAGTAACTGCTAATCAGGTCATTAGCCCGTGCTACCCTTCCCACAATAGCTTTTACACGACCAATTATCCTGTGCCACACCAATGGCAGGAACCTTTGCCTCCACCGTATCCTGGGTCGATACCTTCGCCCTTATGGGGCGGCGACATGGGATTGGCTCCAATGAGGACTGGGGACGAGTTCACGTTGCCAGCGGCGAACAGGCACTCTGGCCGGCCGAAACACTGGCGCAGTGACTACAACCCGCGGAATGGGACGCGTTTCTGCTCTCTCGTCTCCCACTTTCGCTCCTTCGTTATGGGTACGCGACCCGCTCTTTCCACTCACCGCCTCAGCCTCTTCTTATCCCCACTAGATAAAGCTCCCCACCTCCACCCGCTTCTGCAATACAATCACAATCACCCACCACCCCCGTACGATCTCCGCTTCGACCCATTTCCACCAGGCTTCGACGCACCGCCATTGTTCGACCAGCCCGCCACGGCGCCGCCACTCCTCACCATGCATATCGTCCACCCCCTCCTACCATGGACCATCCGCATCCGGGCGCCCCCCTCTGCGACCATCACCCTCTATGACGTCTTTTCGCAGCTCCACACGAAGCTGAGGCGCAACATCAGCCACGCCGAGTTTTGGAACGACCTCCTCGACTCGGGCGACCGCGAGCGGCTGGCGACAGCGTGTGATGTAAGATGCCGTGGCGAGGTGGCTGAGATTCTTAAAGGCGTGAAGCGGGTGGATTTCTTGGGGCCAGAGGTGGTGATGGTGGGGCTAGTGAGGCTGAAGGAAGGTGTCTGGCAGCTGAAGACTAGAGCGATTTGAGGGCTGGGTGCGCGTAACGATTTTATTCTTTCGTTCCAGGCCATTGCAGGGAGCTCGTTGGTATACCCACAACTATTGTAGCAATCGAACCCATGTATCCAACATCACTATCATAACATGTCACTCATTCTCCAATCATTATAATCAGAATCCATGAGATCTATCTAATACAGAACTTTACTCAGTCGCTGAACCTCATTTAGTAGTACATCACCCTGCTTTATCACCGTCTCGTACTGTGCATTCTTCAGTGAGGGACGTGTGGTTTCAACAACGCCGTGAACCTTGTCTATCGAGCAGTGTAGACGCCCGTTCGCGATGAACCTCGACAGCTCACTGATAATGATGAGTATGGTTCTCGAAACAATTTGAAAGAATCGAACCTATCAACAAACTCGACGCTGACACCAAATGCACCGCTGAGGCTTTCCAACGTGAGACTCCGGTAGGATTCCAGTAACTGTGTATACGCCAAGATGCGGAGCTCACGCACATAATATCTTGCGTGCGAAGAAAGGATGCGTGAAGGAAGGAGATGCGTTTGTTCCAGAGTCGCTGCGCAGGATTGAGGACAGCAGAAGTGAACGAATGTGATGAGAATATACCTAGTGCAACGAAGAACTTGTCGTAATGGCACTCATATAGATTCTTGATAAGATCGCCCAGAACTGGCAGTTCCGGGAGGACCTGATTAACCTCTGGGGCAGATATGATCTTGGCAAGATGAGCAGAGCTTCCGGATCGCCGGCGGCAAGCTGACCTTTTTCTTCAAATCTACCCTTTTGAGCGTAAGAGTATTCGCGATGACGGTGAGGGCAACGAAATCATTGTACGAAATTAGCTCGGACGCCGTAAACGTTGAGAGGGCGTCGGTAAACAGCTCCCCGCCCCGTTTGAATTGTCGAATGGAAATGAGGTGGAGCCCGTTGTACACCTTGAGCCGGTTCCGGCGATCCCAGTCGCCCCCCTCTTCAATGAGACTTGAGAGAACAATATAAGTGGGTATGAGCGCAGCAAAGTGAATAACTCACGTCTCTGCTTTCTTCAAGTGCGTCGTGATGAGTTGCTGATCTCCAAAGAAGAATCCTATTCTGACGATCGTGAGGACAATATCTATCCGCGAACCCAGTCCAGGCGTCTTTTCGAGCGCGAGGGCCTGTGCCCCCACTGAACGCTCCTAACAACGGTGAGCACGGATGGCGAAGGGGGTGGTGAAGTGATGATTACCTTGTCCCCGATGCGAGTTAGGTAATTCGCGCGAGCCTTGAGCGCATCCGAGATTTCGGATTCGCCTTCAGTCTTCTCAGCCTCCGCGAGACGATCGTCGAGTTTCTTGAGCTCTTCGGTGTTTTCCTTCTCCATCGCCTCGAGTAAAGTCTGATCCAACGTGATACCAGACTTCGAGGCGGTTACAGCGCGATAATACGGCGCCATTTCTATAGCCCTATGTTATCGAAATGGAGATGGTCCGCTTTCGGCTACGCACTATCGACTTGAACGCCCTGGAGGAATTCCTTGCGTGCATCATCGTGTAGATGGGGAAATGAAGCACTTGCAAGGGTGAATAGGTGCTGAGGGAGCTGGAGATTCGGAATTGGGAGTACGATATCGTCCGCCATGGTAGTCGGGAGTGAGCGCACAATAGACGCGTCAGCCCAGACTTGTGACTTTGCCCACGGCTATCCATTACCATACGCGTCACCGCGTCTTGCTCTCACTACACTAATGTCTTCAACTCCAGATCTACTAAAGCAAGCAGAGACAGCCAGCCCACAGCAGGCAGAAATACTGTACAAGCAAATTCTGTCTCCATCGCAAGGTACACCAAAAAATGTAATCATGGTTATTGGCTAAATATGATCTATCGTAGAATCGACATCCGCCGAATCTCGAGACAACGAACATGGGCAGTTGCTTCGGGACCAAGAAACCGCACTAGTAAAGCTTGGGGAGCTGTACCGGGACCAAAAGTTAGTCCCCACCACACCGCCGCTGGACGCCATCTCAGCATAACTATAGAAATGCACAGGGCCTAGCGGAGGTCATCACCCTCTCTCGGGCTTTCATGTCCTCGACCGCAAAGGCCAAAACCGCCAAACTCAGTCAGTCGCAACCCAGCGTGGCATTGTATAATCTCTGACCAAATCACCCAGTCCGGACTTTGCTCGATTTCTTTGGCGCCATCCCCGACAGCCAGAAGATCCAAATGGCCACCCTCACGGATAATATTACATGGGCAAAGAGTGAGAAACGAATCTTCCTCAAGCATAGTCTCGAGACACGTCTCGTCAGCCTGTCAGTAACATTGCGTCCACTGGCGACAAACAATTGACAAAAAATCAGACAACTCGAAGCCCACGAATACAAAGCAGCCCTCGCCCTCATCGACACCTTGCTCACAGAACTGAAGCGCCTCGACGACAAGATGATCCTGACAGAAGTCCACCTCCTCGAGAGTAGGGTCTACCGTGGTATCGGAAATTTCGCCAAAGCCAAGGTAAGCACTCCATTCCCCCCGCCCTACCGCTAACCAATGGGCACAGGCATCTCTCACGTCCTCGCGAACGGCCGCCAACTCCATATATTGCCCTCCCGCATTACAAGCATCACTCGATCTACAGTCCGGAATCCTCCACGCGGAGGACAAAGACTACACCACCGCATATTCTTATTTCTTCGAGGCTTTTGAGAACATGTCGACTCAGGGTGACGATAACGCCCTTGGCGCCCTCAAGTACATGCTTTTATGCAAAGTGATGCTCAATCTGGTGGGCTGGCTGTTTCACGACAATGCCAAGACTGAATTTCCTCTTTTCCTAGCCAGAAGACGTGACCTCCCTCCTGACGATCAAGCTCGCGCTGAAGTACGCGCAGCTCCGCGATGTCGAGAGTATGCGAGCAATTGCGAGGGCTCATCAAGATCGCAACCTGGCCGACTTTGAAAAGGCTCTCCGGGACTACATGCATGGTACGTATACCGTGGCTCGCATCCGCGAACCAATCTGACACTATCGTTAGAATTATCATCGGACCCCACGATCCGTTCGCACCTCTCGGCGCTGTATGATACCTTGCTCGAACAGAACCTCCTGAGGATTGTTGAACCCTACTCCGTTGTTGAGCTCGAATACGTAGCCGAAACCGTTGGCCAGGGAAGGCAAGCAGTTGAAGCAAAGTACGTGGCATTCCAATAGACCTACGCCCTTGACTAACCAAAACCAAACAGATTATCACAAATGATCCTAGACGGTGTATTCCACGGCGTACTAGATCAAGGCCGGGGCTGCCTACTTGTATTTGATCAACCTGAAGCCGATGTACGTAGACACCACCCCTCACCCCCTCAGTCTCCTCACCACTTGTAGGGTATGTATGGAGCCGCGATTGAGACATTGGAGCAGGTCAGCAAAGTGGTTGATTCGTTGTACGCAAAGGTAAAAATAAATCGTCCAATACAAGATGAGATCTCACTTATATAAACAGACTGTCAAAATTGCTTAGAATTGTGTTATATCTAGAATCGTAATTTGTCTTTGTTCTCACCTGGCCGCGTCCGAGCATGAACCGTAGGTTTGACTTGATAAATCATGGCGATCACTATTGCACACCGAACCAGTCACGCTGCACTGATAACTGGATTAAAACAAAAAAAAAGATTGGCTCACGACCTAGCAGAGGGGATGGCCGAGGCCAGTGAATCGTCAGTATCCAGTATTTCCGCGATCGTGTGTGATATTGCTAATTGCGCATTCCACAGATGACGAAGTAGAGATGATGTGGACGTTTTTGCTTAGGATCCAGTCGCGAATACCTTGAATAATTGCGGTTCTGGTCCGCTCTTTACAGGTTAGATTGATGTTCCAATGTGCTTCCTGAATGCGAGGAAGATCCACTTAAGCCCCACTCCCCACAGTAAGAATTGGTGGGCGGAGTAACAGGGAATGTTGATTTGATTTGGTCTATCTATTTCAATTCATGGTAGTACCTCCAGTACCAATTCCTCAAGGGTGTCTCCTATTTGATTTCGTCCTTTAATGACCAGGCGCCCATCCTGGCGAGCGATAATCCGACCCCGGTATGGGTGTGGAACCCATAGCAACCCCTGCAACGCCCAGCCCAGGATCCATCCATCATTCAGCAGGAACCCCGCGGCGTTGACGAGTTGTGAAACCTTTTCGGGAGACGTTATTGCAACTCCGGTGGTTGCGGCGGCTGGTGTCAGCGCATCAGCACGGGACCGCCCTATGTCCCAGAAACGTATCGTGTGGTCTTGAGAGCAGCTGACGATGGTTTGGCCGTCGGGACACACGACAATGCAACGAATATAGTCAGTATGTCCTCGGAGGCTGTCATCAAGCTGAGCCTTTGTCGCAACATCCCAGATCCGTATGGACATGTCATCTGAGCCGCTGACCAGCTTCGAGGAATCAGGTGTGAAGGCGATAGATCGGATATGATTGACGTGCCCACTTAGTTGAACGGTTATATCGTATGTTCTACTATCCCACAGGCGCACAATATGATCGTTACAGCCAGTACCAATGAATGCCCCATCAGGAGACCACGCAAGTCCATCAACTGGAGCGGGGTGATCAAGTTTGGCAATGACACACTGAGTGTTGGAATCCCAGATGCGCACAGTCTTGTCTCCCGAGGCACTGGCAAGGTAGCACCCATCCGGCGAATAGGTGACGCCAATGACAAAATCAGTGTGCTGGCTGAGCGGTTCCCCGATGGCCTCGCCTGAATCCAGGTCCCAGATACGAAGAGTGTGGTCGAACGAAGCACTCGCAAGGGACTTTCCATCAGGGGAATACGCTACACTGACGACCAACCTTCTGTGGCCTTTAAACTCATGGACCAGCCGGCCCGTCTGCACATCCCATAGATATAGAAGTCCAGCTTCCGACGCACTTGAAATCTTGGTACCATCCAAAGAGAATGCCAGAGCATGCTGCCACGTGCTCTCTGACGACAGATCGTGCAAATGGCACCTAGTGAATGTATCCCAAATGCCGATGCGCCTATTGCAAATTGCCAGTCGACATCCGTCAGGTGAAAGAGCGATTGAACTATTGGTGGATTCGATCACACCCAGACAAGGTCCCCAATTCTCCGAAATGCCGGAAATTACTCTGACTGGTGACCCGCTCTGCAGCGTCTGGTAGATGCGACTTCTGGAAGGGGAATACGCTGCGGCGAGTGACAGGTAGAGCGGATTCTTCATAATCAGGGGCGAAAATCTTCTGGTGAATTCTAGTACGTCCGAGACCCATTCACAAAGGGCGTCCTTATCTTCAACACCTTCCAATTGGCTCTGGGCATGATGTTCTCTTAGATAATTTGGACATGAGTTGGTGAGAAAGGCAGGCGGACCTTCAAACATTGCAGTAACCCCTCGAGATCTATCATCGTCGACCTCCCGAAGGCTCCCAGGTAGCTCAGCAACTCTAGCCAATGCAACGTATGCTCGCAGAAAAACTGCTGGAATAATTTCACGATTCGTGGAAGGCCTGATTGGGCCACCGCCGCCGTGATGTGGACGATTACATGGCGGGAAGCGTAATTGACTGGCATTGATATATGTTCCTGGATCCGCTCCTTCAGATCCCCCGGTCCCGACCCAATATCTGGTGTGATATTGGTGGAAAGGGGGTTGAAAACGAGCCCATCACATAGAATCCGTAGACAGAGCTCCGCGATTCTGTTCCGCGCTGGATACCCGCCGGGCGGGGATACTAACACCTGGGGAGGGGGTACGACCACAAATTTGACGATATTGGGGTGGAGGGTAAACCCTTGATTTGATTCAGAGCTTGTAGAAGGAGGAGCAGTGATACTGAAGGTTGAGCCAGAGAGAGGATCATTGAAAGTGATATCCTCGAGAGAAAGCTGGGGCTGATCATTGGCAGATCCTGGTCCCATGAGGAAGGAAAGGAGGGATAGCTCCCCCGTTGTGCAATTCTCAGGCCCGTAATTCGCGATGGCCCACAGGATCAAGAAATACAGATGGCCGGGCCATTCCAAGTCAGGGATCTCTCCGGAAATCAGCGTGGCCGTGTCCAGAAAGCAAGTGAGTTCCTCGTCGTTGCAATGAATCAAGAATGTGGTGAGAATCGACATGGCGGTAGGCGAAGCAGTGGAACCCCGCAGGGCATCGGCCAGAAAGTTGAGGTGCCTACAGACGATATGGTGTCGGTGAGCAACTAGATCATCTGCTGTACTTGACATGACGGCTTCCAAATCCGCTCCTGATTCATCATACAAATAAATGAATTGACGGGCACAGTGATTTTTGCGGATCATCTCCAGCACGTCGATGCTGGGGCGGGCTGTGACCAAAATACGAACGTTGGGGGGTAGGCGAATCGAATCCTGTGCTAGAATGCGAAGGAGCTCTGTCCGTTCATCCAGCGTGCTCAATCGATCGAGGACATCAAGAATAATGACGATGGGCGCATCTGAAGCTACATTGAACATTGAAGAAACAACGAGTTGACGGAACAGATGCGCAGCACTGGCATCCCGCAATCGGGAGTGTTTTCGAAGTTTCGCAGACATATTCTCCTTGATACTCCCGTCATGGGAAGCGAGGTCGACTGCAATCGTGTTCACAATCATCCGCACGGTGATCGGCTCAGTGGTTTGAGAGAGGAAAATTGCCGAGGCCAATGTAGATTCATCATCGGCGTCCAGGGTTTCCGCGACTGTGTGTGATATTGCCGATTTTCCGGAATGTATTCCTCCGACGAGGAAATGAAGCCTCTGTGAATGAGCAGAAGGGGGGCCATCCCCGCCAAAGATCCAATCGCGAATGTCTTGAATAACGGCTGTTCGGGTTCCTTCCGCACAGGTTAGACCAATGTCCCAGCTTGCTCCCTGAATGCATGGGAGATCAACTTATGAACGGGGATTGAGTCAGAATCGAACATGTTGTTGATCGGAATTTGGGACCCTACCTTTGTGTTCGTCCACCGCGCTGGGATGTGTGATCACATGCAGACGATTGTTGTCCCCAATAATATTATAGTCTCCGTGCACATTGTTGCTTTGGGTGTTGTAGCTATTGATATTGTGCGGGGATGTCATTGGGTGAAGCGAAGTAAAACATGACAACCCCAAGTCGAGTAGACGCCGTGGTGGGCGTTTAAACGTGTCCTGTTCAGTTCGGACCGATGAATATTTATTTGGATCCAATGGCGACGGTGTTCCCCGCAACACACTGTGAGAAAGGGACCAGTGAGCCGTGTTCTTATCACATGTTATCACTACGGCTCTCTGGATTATAAGTATATGTATATGCACTGATGTGCAGTCCATGCCCCTTAAGACCCATCGCGAAGGGCCAAACCCAGGCTGACGCTTCCAGCAGTGCAATCTTGCCGAGATGACTTTTACCCTTCCGGGTTTCGCTTACTGCAGCATCCTAACATTTGTCTACCCTACAGTAGGCATAGCCGGTGGGTAAACCAACATGATGAGAATTGCGTCAATTTATACATTTTGCAGTTGCGACGACGTGCCTACTATTCTATCGTTTGGTCGTTTATCCTGCGTACACCTCTCCTCTCCGGGTCGTCCCAGGTCCCCCGCCAGCTGGCGCATTCTTCGGGCATTTCCCCGAGATCATCAACGGTGAAGCGGGGATTCCCCAGCGTCAATGGGTAAAGAAGTATGGCCCCATTGTGCGCGCCGTGGGTCCATTCGGGATCGAGCGACTCATCTTTGTGAAACCTGACGCATTGCACAAAATCCTGGTCAGTGACTGGGTTGATTATCCCCGGGTGGGTGATAAACATCTATATTGCTGGTAAATTTATCCCTGACGATATCATAGCCAGCATTCATGCGCAACATCCTTGGCGCTGTCGCAGGATACGGCTTGTTAACGGTCACTGGGAACGAACACAAGATGATGCGAAAATCGATGAATCCTGCTTTTTCGATCCCAAATTTGATGGCCCGTAGGTTTTTTTATTATACCAGATTTATGGCAAGTTGAGCTCTTTTTTAGAAACGGACATGTACTATGACGCCATTGAAGGGTTCGTCCTTTTGATTGCCAATTTCCGTTGCTCATGATCGATTAATGCAGATTAATTGATATTCTCGGTCGCGAGATTGATACTGGCGACCGCCATGAGAACGGGCCCGCTTTGTTGATGTACAATTGGAGTATATGCGTCCATTTTTCATGAATCCAGAATCACTCATCTCCTCTGATTCAGTGAGCAAGGTGACACTCGACATAATCTGCGAAACAGCATTCGGCTATCGATCCGACTCTCTCCATAATCCTCACAATGAGCTCGCAGTTGCGTATGAGCACCTCATTGATCTGCAAACAGGTATCGCGTTTCTTGTTTCTCAATCCCAGTGAGACCTGACCAAATGTGAAGGATCAAATCTCGCTCGGTTCATCCTACTCATGAGTATTCCTGGCGTACCCCGCCTGCTCACTTCAGAATGGGCCTACCGCCATCGCCACTGGTTCAAGCTATTTGGCAGCCTCGGTAAGCCGTCTCTCGCCACCAAACATCCTTGCTGAGTCCTTCCAGCACCTACTGAAATTATGCTGGACTCCATGCATCGCATCAAGCGCATCTCTTCAGAGATCCTCCAAGAGAAGCTAGCAGATTCAGCAATAAGTATATCCGATACGGATGCAAAGCGAGACATCATGAGTCTTCTCGTGCGAGCGCGCAAAGCTGATCTGGAACGAGAGAAGGGTGCATACGCCATGACTGACCAAGCCATGATGGACCAGGTTGTGCGTACGCTGCCCTTCTCATTTAACAAATCATTTGACCCCGTTCCTAGCTGACATTTTTAGGCGCAGGGCATGAAACGACAGCATCCGGGCTGGCTTGGGTATTTAGGTCTCACTCTTCACCCGGTCCCATATCCTTATCTTGATTTCAAGACCTTGTGGTACCTAGCAAATGACCAAGCGAGCCAGGACAGACTCCGTCAAGAAGTCACTCCCATATTCGAATCCAACCCGCGCCCAGACTACAGAACGCTCAAGGACCTCGAGTGGCTGGACGGTGTCGTGTACCGTTCTCGCTCTCTTGTAAACATTCCAGACTGACATAGCACCCAGCATGGAATCCCTCCGTCTGATGCCCCCCGTCCCCATGACCTTCCGCAAGGCCGCAAAGACGGACTACATCGACGGTGTCCTTGTCCCCAAGGGTACTCTATTCTACATCCCCGTAAATATTTTCTCCCTTCCTCCATCCCGCGTACCCACCACATCCCACGTGCAGATCCGCGTCGTGAACACCTGGACCGAAATCTGGGGTCCTGATGCGGAAAAGTGCGCCTCCTCATTTTCAGGTTGTATCTGTGCCCAAATAATCTATGCGACAGATTCAACCCGAGCCGCTGGAAGAACCTTCCGCCAACGTACAACCCCATTTTCTCCCTGCTCTCCTTTATCGCCGGCCCGCACGGATGCATCGGCAAGACCATGGCTATCATCGAGATGAAGGCCGTCATCGCGTGAGTCTCCCAGCTCGGGGGTGGATTAAATTCACTCGCTCCATGCTCCCAGTGCGCTCGTCGCAAAATTCGTGTTTTCGCCCGCGTATGAGGGGCAGGTCGCCCAGCCCACGGCGGCCGTGACGATGAGTACGCACACATCATCCATCCCACCACATCACGCGCTGACGTATTGGTTGTAGAGCCGAAGGATAACATGCCGTTGAGGGCCAGGAGGGTGTCATCGGGGAGTGAGGCGCTGTTTTAGTGGGGAGTGTTTCAGACTGTACCTGTGTTATTAATATGTATGTATCTGGCCCTTGACGGCCTTGCCCCAGAATTTCTCAATCCCAGCGGTATATAAGAGGTGGTACGCGTGCCTGTACACCCCGCGTTACTGCGAGGCTGTTCAACTGCATTGATGTCCATCTCCCCAACAGAGTGCCAGCGGAGCATCTATACACCTCATCCAACCTAGCCGAACAGGCGCCCGGTAAAGAGATCCACGCACCCCCGAGCCTGAGGTCGTTTAGGCGAACCCGGATCCATTCAAAAGATAAATACATGTTTCATCTCTACAGCACCCACATCACCACGTCCACGAGCTCAAAAGCACAAACTAGCAACGCATGTAAGTATTGTATTGTATGTAGATCGATCGTATCACACAAAGGAGAAACCAAAACCAAGCCCCTCCATCTGCTCGCACTTTACATGATTACACATTCCTTTTCCTCCGCCTTGGCCCCATGGAATCCCATCTCCGCAAATGTCGTCGCGCCCGGCTTTGCTGGCTTCGCCGCGGCGGGTGCAGGCGCAGGCGCAGCGGGCGGCGGCCCACCTGCACCCGTCCCGCCACTTATAATCCTGCCTCCTCCCCGCCCTGCGCCCGCCGGCCGTCCCCCAGGACTCTGTGTGCGTCCACCGCCCTGTGCAGGCCCTGGCGCTCCGGAAACCGCAGGCACCGGCGAGTCACTCAACGTATATCTATTGCTCCCCGGGAACTGTTGAGGCTTTGGGCGCGGCCCCACCCCTGTGCTGTTCGCTGTGCCAGGCGGGCTGTACGACTGGGGGTGCTCCGGCATCGATGGCAGGCGCCCTCCTTGCGCTGAGGGTCCACCAGGGAACGCGGGCGCGCTCATCATCGAGTTTTTGCGCACAACGTCCACGACCTGACGCCCATCAGGGCGCTGCTGCTGTGGTCCTGGCCGACCGCCATATCCCTGAGCAGGGCCAGGAGCGTTGTAACCGCCTGGGCCACCTTGCGTGGAGCCGGGGTAGGGCAGGTTTGGCATGGCTGACGAGTCGGAGCGCTGCTTGGCCTGGGTGCGTTTGCGCACGAGCTTGGCATCGGTGATGGAGTCATGCTCCTGGCGGGACAAGGCCTGGGGCGATGGCTGGGAGAGCGCGGCAAGACGTTCAGCGGCATCGGTGTTGCCGTGGTCCCTGGCCTTCATTACACATAAACATCAAAATCAAGGAGATCAGACGAGGCAGACCCACCTTGGTGTACCACTTGATAGCGACCTGCAAGTCTTTCGGACCTCCAACACCAACCTCCGCATAGTATCCCATCGCAAACTCGGCACTGGGAAGACCTTTGCGTGCTGCCTTGTCAGCGAATGTCCACGCAAGCGACTCGTCCTTGTCAAATCCGCCCTCCTGACCGGGATCGCCGCTGCCACACAAGAACCACTTGCTGAGCGCCATGTCCGCTTCGACCTCACCCTGCTGGCTCGCGAGGCTGTAGTACTGTACACTGAGTAGTGCATCGAAGGGGAAGGGCGGCTGCGCAAACTCGTAAGCATGGCCGAGCTTGTACTGGGCGGGTGCAAAGTTGAGATAAGCGGCGCGCTCAAGGTGTTTGCGGGCCTCAAGTGTAGGGGAGGAAGACGGGGGAATGAAGGGCACGAAGAGTGGCGCAGGGATGGTGACGTGGGAGAACTCGTTGACCAGGAGGAGGGCATAGACATACGCTGGCTGAGGCACATCCAGGCTCGCAAGAGTGGCAGCGCGATGCAGCAGCGGAACAGCTAGCTCCTGGGACGCCGAGAGGCCGAGCTGACCCATCAGATTAGCCATTCCCATGCGCTGGATGATGTTGATCAGCAGGTGTTTGTTGGGCGGTGACGGATGTCAACTCACATAGGCACAGCTTTCAACGCCGAGTTTGACACCACGTTCGAAGCACTCCTTGGCATGGGCGGCGTCGTTGAAGTTCTCGTAGTCACGACCAAGTCTGAACCAAGCAGCGGCGTACCCGGCGCGGGCCGCGGCCTCAAAATCTCGGAATGCAGATCTCGGATTATGCTGGACCTGATCTGGGTAGGCGCCAGAGGCCTCAAAGGTCGCACGGAGGTAGATGGCCTCTGCGACATGCGCGGGTGGGGGCGTCTGTGTACTGGCTGAGATCTGAAGGACGACGGAGACAGCAACGGAGGCGAGGCGCTGGAGCTGCGGATCTGGGATGACGATGGGCCCGATGGGGGTATCAGCCGACGCGTTTTGATGGAGCTTATCCACGAGAAAGAGAACATCACGCGCCCATGCAATCTTGAGCGCGGGATCATGTGTAGGTTGCTGGATGGAGGGGAGTGCGGTTGTGAGATTGGCAATGGTAGGGATGGGGGCAGTGAGGGAGGGAACAGAGGTGCGAGGGGGAGATGGAGCCTTTGGGGGTGGGCCATAGGTAGATGCGACGGAAGGAGTGCGACGTGGAGGGTGTTGCTGCTGCTGTGGACTAAAAGAAAGCGATGCTAGATTTTGAGACAAGGAATCAGGAGTGGCATGGTTCTGCGGTGATCCAGGGTAAGGCAAGGACGGAGATGGTGAGTACGCATTATTGGCTGGGGGCGGCTGCGCATAATTATTCGGCGGTGGTTGCGTGTAGTTGTTGGGCGGTGGTTGTGCATAATTGTTGGGTGGAGGTTGTGTATAGTTGGGCGCCGGGGGAGACGAATAGGCGCCATTGTTAGCGGGTGGCGCCTGCTGTGCCCATGGGGACCATTGAGGTGAATTCTGTGAGAAAGATGGAGGGACAGCAAAACCGGGAGTGTAATTGATGCCAGCACCAGGCGGCGGGGGAGGGGGAGCAGGAGATTGGCGGCGATAGTCTTGCTGTTGGCGGTAGAGTTCATCATTTAGATTCTGAGCCATCTACATTATGCATCATTAGCGCAAGAAACCAAGAAGAGAATGACAAAGGACATTAGCGGGGACTGTCGGATCGAGCTTGTGGGGTCTCGGTGCGATGAGTGGATTGTCGAAATGAGGTGGTGATTCGTAAGGACTATACCGATTTTGGAGGATATCGGGGGGGAGAGGTGGTCGTGGTGGAGGTGGATTTTGGTTTACTGATGCCGGTCTGGGTGGAACAGGTGGTGCTGCCATCGTCGTCAATCACTGAATTATTCCAACAAATTCCACATCACGCTCTATATCTATCCTATCAGTCACGTGTAGTCACATTTCCGCAGGCTACCCTCAGCGGCGTAGACACAGCTCGCGGCTGTGTATTACATCTACCTTGACGACCAAAAGCTTGACACCTACACAAGGTTTTAATGGTACATAATTTTAGTTGGCCTCGTTAATCGGAGGTGTTCGGGATGATGGTGAGGATAGTCTACAAGATATGGCCGATATGCCCCTGAACAGGTTTCGGTCATCTTGGTCACTGGCTCCTTCAATGGCACTTTACAGCCTGAAGGCGGATGAATGAGTCACGCCTCCGCCTAGTGTAAAGCACTGCCCGATCATGAACCCAGTCCAGGATGAAATGCTTTACGCCTCAACATAATGCTCCTGATACTTGTTAGATAAACAAGGTGAGGAACGACCAACCTTACTCTTGCGCTGTTGATTGCACTGAGATAATTATAGATTGTATCGTGGAATCCTAAATATGAGATCACTGCTGCAACTCCCACATCAGTTACAAGGGCCTCGTGTTATCCACTATGCGTGGGAAGCGAGGCAGAGGGTTTGGTCGTTGGACGGTGGGATTTGTTCAAATGTCAGCATATGTTTCAGCAATAACGGTGTTGCATAACTTTGTGAGACTTGCTGGGCGGTGGAGCCTGCAGTCAGGCGAGGCCTCAAGTCTTCCAGTAAATTGACCAGCCTGAGAACCATTACATCCTCTCCTGTGCTAATGCCGGCCGTATTCCGTTGACGGTAACAGCCGCCTGGAGCGCCAATTTGAATAGCATCAATAGCTTGATATTTGCTTATTCAGCCAGCCCTGGAGGTTGGGATGATGCTGAATATAGAAAACAATGTTCACTTTGACGCGCCAGAGAGATGAGATATTCTCGGCAAGGGATGTCAGCTAGGCCCAAGCGAGTCGGCGGGGAGGGTGGGCCAACCAGTAAATGCTGGTTCGGTCTTCGCTTAATTGATAAAATCGCACCAAGAACCCCACATCTCGCGGCTACAGCAAGTGCGCTTGGAAGTACCCCAATGACCTAAGTTTATGGCAGCGCAGGTTCGGCTGTAGAAGTTTGCGTATGGTCCAGACCGGCTTCGTGAGCATGGGGCTACCCTGGAGCTGGGGATTGGGTGGTGCTTCTTACCGCAAGGAGATTGCACCATCCATGAGCCACATGTATATGTTAGAGTGCAAAGAGCAACCGACCAATGTCAGCCCGTTGGTTTGTCTCGGTGCCCAGATGTTTGAGGAAAACAGGAAGCCGTGCATGGAGCTTATAGATTGACTATTGCGTAGTGGAATCAGGCAGCGGAGCAGGAGTGAGAATTATCCAGTAGAGGCCTACTAGGCCCGACGGAGTCTTGGAAGCCCCACATTCCACATGGAATAATTGTCAGGTGTGTTGTGCTGCGAGCTTTAGAGTCAACAGACCGAATCATATGACAAATTAGCGCGGACCGGAGTCTTTCTGGAATTTAACTTCAACCGTCATAATGCCAGCACGGAAATTCATTTTGCAGTTTGCCAGCAGCCATGCGCACCGTCCTTGTCCTCGGGAACCCAGCAACTAACGATCTCGACGCTGTGCTCGACATCCCCAACAATCTTGTCCTCATTGTCACGGATGTTGTCCCCACCACCACACCGCCGCCTCGTTCGACCATGCTTGTGCTCTTGCTAGATAGCCCACTGGCAATCCACGCATCCGGCGCATTACGCCTCGCCTCTGTCCTAGAACGAGCTCACCGTATCGCAAAGAGCTGGCGTAGCCGGCCGCTGAGTCCCGCAGTTCACATTCTCACGGAGCATGCTGGGGAATTCCAGATGCAAACATACCCGTCCCCTCGCTCATCTTCGGACGTGTCCTCCATTGTTTCGACTTCAACCAAGATCTCCTCCCGACCCTTTGATGTGTTGATCAATTTTATCCCACCGATCCCGGACCCAGCAAAGCTCAAACACGCCGTCTTGGTGACTTCCCTCGCTAATCCCTTCCTCTCCACGCCTCCCATATCCCGCCTAAATCGGCACTCTTCCTCTTCCTCTTTCTCGTTCCGCACTTTCGCCGCCCCACCTGCCGATGCCGACGCACTCCTTATCCACGTTTTGCCCACACCCACACCCACAAAATCGAAAATAGCGGCATCCATCGAACAAGTTGTCCTTTCTTTCACTGTTCCAGCACATGCCTCTTCACTCACGGCTCGCCCACCCGGCCTTGCGTCTCTGCGCAACACGCCACATCCTCACATTCGTGCGTACCTCCTTCCCTCAAGCGTCCTTGCCGATCCCGCAGGGCCTCCACATGAACACCGCGCCCCATCTGTCGCATGCGTTCTCTTGGACGGACACGTCACGCTAATCCCACCGCCCCTGGCGAAAAACGCAGACGACGGGAATATGGCAGGCATCGGCGCGTTTGGGAATACCCGAGTACACCACGGGCGTGCATGGATCGGCACGGGGGAGGATGTAACCGTTTCCCCCAGGTTCGTCGGTTTACTAGAAGACCTGAAGCCCCGGTCTCCTTCCTCGCCCACACAACCACGGTCTCCCCTATCCAACAATTCCCGCGTCTCATCGCCCGGAATCCCACGCGCCTCGCCGATAGAGAAACCCCGCGAGGTTGTTGTGCGCAAGGCCCCACCATGTAGCGAGCTCCCCACGCCCCCGGCGAGTCTCCACGTAAGCCCATCGAGAGTGTACAAAGAAGTAGAGAAGAAGCACGATTGGGAGGTCGCAGTGGAGAAAGAGCAGGATGTCTGGCATGGACACCGGTACCATTACACCAAGGCCGCACATGTTCGCGCGAGCATCGTGATTACTACCGCCGATCCAGTGAAGAGCAAGGTGAGGTGGTGGAAGCGGCCGTTTGTGTGGTAGGCGTCAAAAAAAAAAATGAGAGAATAGAATCGGACGGAACAGTTGTACCGTGTATTATGCATTATTGGTATTCGTGCAAAGTCGACAAATATGGCTGCCAAATTGGTGAATTGTTATGTAATTGAAATTTGGCTTCGGGTCATGACCTCATAGATTATTGATAGAATACATGCAACATGCCTGCCGGTGCATGCGCACTCGTTGTATAATTAGACTTTTTCAAATGGTATATAAACCCCCTCCAGGCGAGGAGAAAAATCAGCTCTCCTTGAACCGCTACCCCCACCACAGGACAATATTCTGTCTGTTGTTTGAGGCCAAACACGCCCCAGCAAAGTCAAACAATGACTAAGAAAACTGTGGGAATTCTTATTACCCTAACATCAGATGGTGTTGAAGACCCACATTTCAGCCAAGTCGAGATCACAGCCAAAAATGGGTAATAGCAAGCTCTGAAAACACGGATATTACATTTTTAATGACTTTCACAATTTTATGTTTGGGGATGGATAGATGGGCACACCAAGCAGGCTAGAGCCGCTAGACCTTGAGATTGCTCAGGACATAGCAGCAACCACTGAGGGCATCCGTCTCATCTTTACACGACTACGATCCCCCGAGATGGGTGGTGTATATGGCAAACTGCACCCCGGACTGCGGGAACCCCTGCAGGAGTTGTTAGAGGTATGCCCCCCCCTGAGATACCTGAGTGAACTATATGAACTTGGAGATAAGATCATTGTAACATACCAAATGAAGCTGCGCGCCCGGAAGACTGGTGTGACACTTGACTGGAATGCGCCACTGCCCGTAGATCTCCTGAGGGCAGCAATGAGGGAATATCGTGTCCCCGAGCAGATGGTTTTTGCTACTGCCGAGGAGCTCACCACGTTGCTGGGTACAGGTGAGCAATATAATATGTAACCTCCGTTCAGACTCCATTGGCTCAACTTCAGACAGCAATCCAAGTTGAATCTGGGAGTGGACCTGATCCTGCTCGAAATGTGAAATAAATGGATATTTATTCATGAACGGATTGCGAGTCCATGTACACCTGAGTAATTCTGTAAATCATTTGTCAAATGTACATACATGAAGGTGCCATTCCGAGTCATCGCGTCCCCGACTCGGATGAGAGCTGGGGAGTCCTCAAGGTAGATGTCCACCCACATTTGGTTGTAGAGAGATCCGGGCACCGCCAATGCCCTTCAAGTTTTCACTGATGAGTGTACTGCCTATCCCCGGCCTGCTCGTGTTGGTTTAACACCGGGTCACTTTCCGGGGCTTGAATGAATGTCTCAAGCGAATAAGATCGACGATGGTTGGTTGTGGCCTTGACAGAGACAAATCCGGGGGTTAGGGTTCGCTCCATGTGATTCGATTGTCCCTATTCGTGTCTGGTGCCGTTTGCTCGAAAGGCTAAAATTTGGAATACAAATAGCTATCGGCCTACGCTAGGATGAGGTTTACTGTCTAAGGAAAGTGGGAATAGGGGAATTATGGCAAATTCCGAAGCCTGGGGGTGTGAACCAGAGGCAGGATAGGGGAAACCCAACCTCAAGGATCACCTTAGACATTAGCCTCAAACCCATGTGTAGGGCGGGTGGGACGGTCGAGAATACGAGATCGGATAGTTGACGAACCAAAAGGGAATTAATTTTCTTCGTGCGATTCCGATTACCTAGATGATGGTTGAGAGCAAGGAGGTGAGAGGATCGCAAACGCTGTGACCGAATCCGTGTGCTGGGTCACTAGCGTGACATAGCACGTCCAATTCGTGTCTGGTGCCGTTTGCTCGAAAGGCTAAAATTTGGAATACAAATAGCTATCGGCCTACGCTAGGATGAGGTTTACTGTCTAAGGAAAGTGGGAATAGGGGAATTATGGCAAATTCCGAAGCCTGGGGGTGTGAACCAGAGGCAGGATAGTGTTACGTCCTGCTAACACGAGACGTCAAAGCAATCGCTAGGCTCTGAGGTCACTTAGCAAG
>QGOG01000700.1:0-27105 GCA_003313185.1 Collybia sp. MG36
CAGCTTGCGGAGGGCGTGTATTATTCGGTTCTAGCCTTGAAAGGTGTGTCCCTTTCTGCTCCGCACTTCCCATGCCGATCATCCCGAAATTGTAGAGCAAAATGTACGCAACCGCCCCGCAGACCTTGCTTCCGCTCACACTTCTCTCCTCGCCTCCCACGCCTCCCATGAAACGCCAGAGGCCCACTTCCACCTTGCACTATCATTTGCGCGCGCAGGGCCCGCTCGAGACATTGCGCAAGCTAGTGAGCATGCATCACGCGCACTGGAAGGTGATCCTGCGGAGGTCCGATACTGGCATCTCCTGGGTCTGTTGCTCGCGGCGGAAGAAAAGTGGGACGCGGCGGAGGAAATCCTGAAGCGCGGCGCAGAGGTTGCAGATGCGGACTTGGAAGGGGATGATGAAGCTGAGAAGGCGAGCACGGTTGGGGAGGGGGATGATAATAAGACTGGAATGAGCCTCTCTGTTCCGAACATCACGCCCAACTCGCAGAACACGGAGGGAATAGCCACCCCAAGGGATGCTCCTAGCGAACCGAGTGGCCCTGCGACTCCGGTCGACGGCCTACCCACCTCTAATGGATTCCATTCGCAGAAAGATGCGGAAGCCCCGGCTGCGGTATACTTGCTAGCCCCCAATGCCTCCAAAATACCCCCCGCTGCTGATCTGCTACGACCCATCCCAGATCATAACCCCCTGTCACCACAGGAGGTATATGAAAACGCCCTGCAGCTGCGTATGTCCCTTGTGGTGCTGACCGAGAATGTGCAGGGTGCGGAGGGCGCCGCAGACAAATGGCTCGAGATCTTTCAGTGGATTTCCGACAGGAAGCGCAATCCAAGCGAAAGTAAGAAAAGTGTTATAGGACTTGAATGTTGTTGACAACCATCATGATTATAGCATCACAGCGAGCATCCATCGATGGGGGCAGACCGTCCATGGACATGCGATTAAAATCCCCCTCACAGCTCCTCCTGCCCACACATCTCGAACAAGCCATGGACACCGGCGCCACGGCCCTCAACGGTCCGACTGTGAATTTGGATGGGTCCATGGTGCAGATCCCTATCACCATATCCCCTGCAACGCCAAACGTCGACGGCACACCAGGAAGAGCGTCCACTGAACATGGCAGTGTTGCTTGGTCTGAAACAGAAAAGGATACGTCCAAGTCCAAAAAAATGCAACAGATGCTCAAGAATCGCGTACACAAGGGGCAAGCCAGAATCACCACAATATCCAAGAAGATCGGGAGTGGCGTATCGAGATCCGGCAGCCTCCGTCGCTCGACCTCCACGCCCGGTTCGTCTCCTCTCCGCCTAAATAATTGTTAACCAATTCTTGTCTGTTCATTCCTAGACTTCCATGCCGTGTTGCGCCAGACATCGTACCAAGCCTCATCTATCCACTCACGACGACGACTCAGCTCCTTCCTTCAACACCCGCATGATCGCACACCGGACGAGTCCCCACCACCTCCACCTCCACTACCCCTGCCTTCCGTTCCTGAGTCGTCGAACAAACGCAATACACGCATCGCGCGTGAAAATCGACTGTTGAGCGATCTGTGGTTGATGTCCGCGGCAACCTTCCGTCGGCTTGGTAAAATAGAGCAGGCGAAGGGGGCTATCCAAGAGGCCGAAGTCAAAGACGAGAGCAACCCCGGCGTATGGGTCCAGGTGCGCTTGCCCCCCCTCTGACTCTACGACTATCGTTTAAGAACATATGGACGTAGCTTGGGCTGTACTACGTCGCATTGGGATGCATCCAGGATTCCATCGACTCCTTCCAAAAAGCACTCCTCATCCAGCCTGAGGATGTGTCCGCGACGGTCCACCTCGCACGAGTGTACCTTACCCCTGCCCCTGGGCTCACCGCGCCTCGCCAGGATATCGACCTCGCCGCGGGGCTGCTGGCGCGGGTCGCACAGGGCCCTGGGTGGGATGTGCCGGAAGTGTGGTATCTACTGGGCATGGCATATCGGATGCAGGGACGCCGCGAAAAGGAGCGGGAGTGCTTGGGGCGTGCATTGGAGTGCGTTGAGGGTCGGGGGGTGAGGGACCTCGGTAGTGCGGTTGGGTTGTGCTTGTGAGTTACATTAGGTTTCACCTTGAGCTTGTGATCGCATAATAAAATGGCTGTTGCGAATTGACTCGAGGCATATTGGAGATACGACTATCGACCAATGAACGGAAAAGGAGAATTACTTAGGGATTCATTGTGAATGCTGAGATGTTCATAAAGTTCATGTTCCAATCGTGAGGTATTTGCGTTTGGGTAGGTCATCCGATCGGTGAGCGTCTAGCATACCTTTGATTGATGACAGGCTTCAGGTGCGCACCATGTACAATATTTAGGGCTCAAACCCATGGTATCATGTCGCCCGGTGTTCAAATTGTTGCTGAAACTGAGGTATTCAGTCTTCGGGCACTACTATCAAAATGGCTGTGGCGCTTATCCAGTAGTGGTATCATACTCGACTGGTACATTCGCTACAGCATCGCTTCTGGTCATAGATTTCGTAGGCTTGGTATCATGAATCCCCATCTCCCCTCTCAAGTCCTCGTAGAAGTCTCTGGTCATTCCCGCGCGCTCCCTGTCTTCAACATTGAATGGGCCTTTCACGTCCCCTCTCCACCCCTGCTTAACCTCTTCGCGGAAGGCTTTCACAGGATCGATATCTTCTTGCGCACATATCCAAGTGAACCACCGATGTCCTGATGTTACGTGTGTAACCTCATCAGCGTGGATGATTTCCATAACTTTTACACTCTCAATATCCCCAGCCTTTCTGAAGCGGTCGATTGTTCCCGGGTTTACATCAAGGCCTCGGGCTTCATGAACGAGGTGGATGATGGCGAGTCTAGATAAGAGAGATCTTGACGTGATTGTAGCAGATTCCCATAACGATGCATGGACAGGCATGCTGCCATATGGTGTCGAAGGAGATAGCTCGGACAATCTCGAAGTCAGTAATGTGCTATGATTGGGAATTCAACCGGGAGCAGTGCTGATCAATTCAGCGGAAGTCACACACAAATGTTTGGACTCGTCCAGCGCCATTTTGGTGAAGTCAGAGAAAAAGGCAGGTGGTAATTCAGGATGGGTGGGCCCAAAGCGGGCCATGATATCCCATCTGAGGAATGTTGGTCAAAATTGAAAAAAAGGTGCATCCCGAGATACGCACGCCAGATCAATACTATCGAGATATATTCATCAGCTTTCCAAATCAGCAAGGTTCGACTCACGCCCATTGCTCAATGTTGGCTAATGCATGTAACATGACCGCCCTATTCTTCCTATTCTTCACCTTGCTTGGATCAACAGTATTATTTGTAAACGAGGCTTCACGAGGAGGAACATCCGGTGGACACGGGGCCGTCGGTGACTTGTGTCCGATCGAAGGGAGCTGTCCAGTCCTGAAAAGTTGAACAGCATGGCGAGTGCGTTGGACCTGTGAGAAATACTCATGAGTGTTAAATTTGATATATGGTACACCCATGATTGCCTTTAAAGTGGGGTTGGATGTATTGAGAATGAGCACCGCCCATTGCATTAGGGTGGCTGGCGGGCCGGATTCAGGGATTATTGGCTCATCAACCTGGGCAGCG
This sequence comes from Collybia sp. MG36, assembly GCA_003313185.1. NCBI lineage: Eukaryota > Fungi > Basidiomycota > Agaricomycetes > Agaricales > Clitocybaceae > Collybia > Collybia sp. MG36. The sequence continues at coordinate 3,613 of QGOG01000700.1, forward strand.
CCAATGCCAGTGCGAAGCTTTGCATCGTCGACGCGAGGTGACGGTGGCGGGTCGGAAAATTCTGTTTATGAAATGAAAGTACGTTTTATTGCAGAAAACGAGTCCACTTGCCTTCGGAGACAGGTCTTAGTTCAACGAGTCTCCAATTATGACCATGATTGGCGGTCTGAATGTAGACTGTGTCAACACCATCCACGGGGTTGGCCGTGACCTCCACATGGTAGGTACATGCTTGCAGCCCCATCTCGCTTTTCCCTGTACGAAGATCAAAGTCGTATCTTACATGAATGACCAGATTTTAGATTAGATTTCGATTGGTTTCTAATAGGTAGTCTGGACAGCGCACCGATGCCATGGGCATACTGCGACATAACTCGCTTCGCATTCCTCAATCTCAGCATGGGATAAATCAGCCCCAAGATGCGGGCAGGTGGATTCCATAACATATATTTGTTTGTAGGCCGGATTCGTGACTGGCGCCCCGAGCGCGCGGTCCTCAGATGTCTGTCCAGAATCGGGAGACAGTCTAAACAAAATCAATGAATGGTAGTCCCCTTCTTGGGAACGGAGGGTTAATAGGAATCGAGAATGGCTGAGGAGCTGGTTGAACGGAGCGATCCTGATTGAAGGCAAGTAAGCGCTGTCGTGGTGTTCCGTTTTACAAGCTCACTGAAGCTGCTCCATTTCTTCGGTAAACAGTGAAGTATATTGTTCAATTCGAGTGAGCCAGGATGATCCCTATCACAACCTGCCAGGGTAATACCAGAAGTCCAGGACGTCCAAAATCGGGTTGTCGGAGCCTAAGAATGGAATTTTCATTGGGATGCTGTTGGCTTCCAAATGAAACACGAGCAAATATATGCATCCGCAGTAGATATGCAGAGCGGGATCCAGCATGAATTTCCATGTAGCTGATACAAGTTACGGTTATATGGCTTTGATATAAGCAGCCCTTTACGATTCCAAAGTTGCTATAGTATAGTCAGCTAGAAAGGAGATATTTGGAATTTATCATCTGTCGAAGGCATATGATCATCAATCCACAACTAAAAGCGACACTGCTGAAGGAGTCCAGACTGGCAAACGATCAATGTAAGTGCACTTGCGGCAGGGCGGGAGCAAGGGCTCCGAATCCTGAGTGTATGCCCGACATCCCCATTGACTGCTGGTACGGTGGTGTTGCTGGGTTGCGGAGGGGTGATGGAGATTCGGGCCAAGAAAAACTATCAAACGTCAATCACTAATCCAAGCTCAGGCTCAGATCAATCGTACCCCGGCATCATCATGCTCTCCCACCACGCTGGGTTCTTGAGGGTTTGCATGGTCGCAAGCATCTCCTCTTCAGAAAGGCCATTCGCGCCAAAGGATGACATTTCTAGATCGAAGTGGATCGGTCCACTCCCAGCTGTAAACGTCGCTTCTGGTAAGTAGATCGGGGTATCCTGTCGTTCGGTCTGATGAGAGTAGAAGCCTCCTTGGACAAAACCGGAGTCTTGTGTAGGGTCTTGTGACTGGGGCGGTGAAGAAACGTTTGAGGTTGGGGCAGATCCAACAGTTTGGTCAAACTCGGATGACGTCGAGGCCTGACTCTGCGGCGGAGGCTGAGGATGTAACCGACCGACAGTTGCGCCGTCCCTACGATAACGAGACAAGAGTCCAGCGAGGAAACGCGCATAGAGTTTCGGTGTGTGTCGATCGTCAATCGCAATTTCTGGGGAGCTGAGTGTCTGTATCAGCCGTCCGATGAGGTCGAATATTTCGGTCTCTTGGTCCTTGGGCAATAAATTCGAAAATTCTGGGCGCAATAGCTGTACCCAAATTAATTCCAGAAATCAATGGGCTGGGGCGAAAATTTACTTTGAGTAAAAAAGCCGAAGCGAATGAGGCAAAGACAAAATGCCCTGAAAAAAGATGTCTATCAATTTAAGCGAGAGACAGTGGCGCAACTCTCACCATCTGGGGCGTAACGCATGTAGCCACTAGGCGCCAGGTCTTCGAGCATTTTTTTGATGACAGATTTGGCAGCGTCAAGGGTCTACCGCTGACGTTTATTTTTTACATTTTTTCTAGTTCGAAAGAGGCGCGGACCTTGAAGAAGAACACTTCGTCGCCTGGTTCGATGCCCCGCTGGAAGGCCTGTTGAAAGCCAAACGAAAACATGACTAGCCGGGAGTATTCGACAAGGCTGGGAAGGGCATCAGGTAGTACCTACGGTGCACCAAAAAGGTAGCTTACAACGGTAATAAAGTGCACCGGAAAACTGATGAGCGATCTGAGATCTATGAGTTGTGTGAATTTCAAGTTGTAAACCGCTCTCACCATTGGGGTCAGAGTCCTGGGAAAACCTGCGAGTCCATTCTTCGAAGTGTTGTGTCAGCTGAGCGTCATGAGCCAAGGTCACTGTTCGGAAATCGACTCGCTATTACAACCGCCAATTAACATTATTTTGTACTCCTGCGGATGTCAACATACTTTGTTAAGGCCAGTCGGTGAAGAGGAATCGCTGAATATCTCATCATGGAAACGGGCAACAATTTGTAGGAGCGCCGAGTGGGCACATAAGTGAACATCGTACTATTACATTCGGTCAGTTGAGAGTATATTCGAGACTTCGGTTCACTGACGTTTAGATTATACTTCGATTTCTTGTACCAATCACTTGCATTTCGCATGATACTAGTCACAAAAACGAGTTAAAACAGACGAGGGTGAGGCAGGGCCAACTCACTAATCTTCCTTGATTGTGAACGGTTTTCCAAATTGCGTAGCAGTAGATCGATCCAAATTAGAACACATCATCCACACCCTAGTCCTATTCAAGATCTCTCGTTCCTGTTTCTCCGTACTGGGTTTAGTCGATGCAACCTGATGCAAATTCAGATCTGTGGCAATTCTGACAAAACGTCAGGGCCATGATAGGTGAATCACGAGAATGGGTATCACCTAATGGCAAGACCCGTGTATAACCAACTTCGGTCATCTTCCCATCGACGAGCAGGCACAGCAAATATGCTCATGAGGATGTATGCTTGGCACAGTTCCACGGATTTCCATCCATTGATTAATGCATTAGCCGCGGAATGTTTAGCAAAATGCATTGCAATGGGATAAACCTCGGATTTCTCTGCGTAATATCGCGAAGAGATGGCACAAACTTCGCCACTTTAATTGTAATAATGGGGACAGCGCGATCCAACTCACTAACGGTAAATAGGAAGGGACACCGCGCAAATGTGGTCGCCGGCGTATGGAGGACAGGGTCAAGGAGAGATATGAATGGCTGTTGGACAACGGTAAATGATTGCTAAGTTAGCATTTCTATCACACGAGCTTACGTTGACACGTTCGTAAAATCTATATGACATTGCGTCAGTGTCTGAACGATGAGAATATTGGGTGGCTTACATCTCAAATAATTTGTCGACATCAGCTGGTTGAACTAAACCATGAACCAGGATCTCTGGCGGGCTATGTTGTTCTATTAACGCCGCACGAATACTGAGATTGGTGGCGGGTCCTGGCAAGGCGCTGTCAGATCAAAGAGGAGGCACAGTTTTGCTATCATACCTGGCATAAAGTACCGCTCATTTGCGACTCCCTGCCAAAGGACGTCAACGCAAGACAACATAACACAAGGAACCTGTATCACATACCACGTTCTCGTCGTTCTGGTCATTCGGATAGCTTTCTGTCCCTTGCTCTTGCTTCTTGATCTTTCTGTTGCTCAAAGCTAGATTGGCGAACAGACCAAGGGGAACATGTGAGTCGGGTAACGCTGATTGCTGCAATTTGTCGGTCCCTTCGGTCGATCCATCGTCGTCGTCTTCAGCGTCCTCATCAACAGGAGGAGTTAATCCGAATGCTCGGGCATAAGTCTTTGACTGTGATTCCTCCTCAGAATCATCGCCGTCCCCAGGCCCACGTTGTCCTCGTTCATCAAGCCTAAAAGCCTTGGGGCCAGCCTTTCCACCGGTGGTTGCGACACTGGCTTTGAGACGATCAAGCCATTCAATTACTTGATGATTGTTCTCGTCGGAAGGGGAAGTTGCCATGCGGTAGGACGCAATGGATAAAGGAGTGGCAATATAGGGATTATGTAACTGTTGAATTGAATTGTGGTCGTGGAAGATTAATGGCCAACCAGTTCAACGCACCTGCTTGAGGAGATTCTCGATGATCGCATCTTTCTGCCTGATTTGAGCCAACAGGTATTCGCGCTTGCTATTGTCAGATATAAGTAAGTCTGAGGTTGTAGAAGACGGGGATGATAAGGAACTGGAAGGGATGGGCGACATAGATGGCGAAGGAGGAAACTCCATTGCTGGTGTGGGGTTGTAAATGGGAAGCAACCGAATAAAGTTCCCCACCCAACATTAGGCCATATAAAACCCGGGCGTCTCACCCTTAGAAGTAAGCACACCCTTCGTCGGGGGATTAACCCCGTATGAATCGAAGAGACCGAGAATGACTGCGAGAACGAGGGAACGGACAAGATTAGACTGACTTTGGTGCGGTTCTAGGTTTTCGCCCTTCCACGATGCAAACATGTCCACCTGATTTGCATCGCCCGCACGTATTATCGTTCCTCGGGAAGTTGCATTTCATCTGTTAATGATCCGGAGATATGATCCACGAAATAAACGTGTGAGCCGGAATTGCAATTATTGGGGTTTGAATGCGTGCATCGGTGCCGACACGGTGATAATGGGGAAATGTGGAGTAGCATGGCAGTGAGTGTCGAACCCAGGCGGGTGATACGAGATTAGCGAATGCCGGACCGCAGTGAGGGGTAAGAACGGCGGAAGATTTGACGCGAAAGATGAGATGGGGAAAAAAAAGAGCGAGAATCAGTCAAAAATGGAAATAGAATTACAGGAGACTGGATCTCCGGCGCAAGCAGACTCCGGAGGCCATATCGAGAATGATAGACGTACCTTGAGCTTCCTGCAGTGCGTGCATGCTCCAGGTTTTGATGGCCTAGATGATGCGCACGAGTACCCAGACCATGTATAGGGCGGCCCAAATAGATCGTTGGCGTAGGGGTAAATCCGAAAGGGACGCGCGCGACGAGAATAGATCCGCAGGCGTGTTGAATAAGATTCGGGGTAGGGGGCCACCGGTGTGCATGTGTGGGCATGTCGGGTTTTTTTGGGAGGTACATTGAGCCCGGAAGGGGTTGAGCGCGGCGGTCGGTGCCAGGGACGATGCGGAAAATCGTGGCGCCAAGTTGAATGATGTCAGGCATGAGTGACACCGACGAACAGTCACCCGGAGAGATTATAATCCCGGTGTCAAGGAGTGAGTCGATTGTGGTCATGTCGGGAGGTCCAAAGAATACCATGAAGGAGGATCAGATGCACCACAAAGAGTCACCAAAGAAGATGTCAGTTGAACATACATAGGGAAGGAAAAAAAAAAAAGAAAAGAAAAAAGGAAAACATCATGAAGCAAGCGCCGTGAGTGGTGATCAACAAAACATCATCAAATGCAAATATTTGTGCAGTCAGTGGGGTTCCGGGTAAACAGAGGGAGGGTTTCCGGAGATGCCAATGGGTGGGAAGCAACGAACGGAAGTTGGCGAGCAAGGGGTCCATGTTCGATGCGGACGAATGTTGATGACCGATGGGCCCAGAAAATAATTTCGTGGGGGTCGGAGGTCCGTCAACATCGGATAGCGCGGAGAGAAATTGGAGCAGGCAGAATGAACGGAATAGTGAAAAAAAAAGATACGTCATTGGAAACGTTCCGAGGGTCATCCCGAGGAACATCGAGAAAAAAACGGAATGCGCAGTTCAGAATAAGATTGTGCGGAATGCGCAGTTCATGATGAGATTGGGCCAGCCGGGTGTAATCCAAAAGCGGAATCGAATAAAGGCCACCGAGAAGACAGGCGAGCCAGATGCCAAGACACAGACGAGGAGAGCGTTGATGGATTTCAAATAAAAACGAAGACCTGGTCAACAACGCGACTCCCGCAGGAAGAAAAGCGAAAATTACCCACAGTTTTGAACCTCGACCTCGCACCCCAAGACCCCCCATCCCAACACTAATTCCTCCACCAGAAACTACGCCAATCTCATCGTCACTGTGGTCGCTATCGCTTGCTGCCTCATTCATAGCAGAATTGGGGTCAACTCTGGGCCTTTTGGATGGCCTCGCACTGGGGACTGGAGGGGACGGCCGTGGCGATACTTTTGTGATCGGAATTGCATTGGTATTGGTATCGAGGCTGATATCTGCCGGACGCCTGGCCGAAATGTTTAGGTTGCGTTTCGTGGGGCGACTTCCGGTAGAAACATCAGAGTGGACCATATTGTGGCCGCCGTGGTCCTGCCATGAAGGAGAATGCGAGAGATGAGAATCATGTTGAGAGTTACGGTAGGGCTGGGGCTGGCCGGTTGAAGCTATCGCCATTAGGCCATCTAGTGAATTCCCAGCGGAGGCATAGCCAGAATGTTGAGGCTGTCGGTGTTGGTTTTGATGGTACGACTCGGACACCCCATTGTGTGTTGTGGTGCTGTTCGCTTCAACAGTAGTCGTGAGAACATCGGGGAGGAAGGACCCATACATCTGGGGTTGAAACGACGCTGCGACGCCAAGGCTGGACTGAGCAGTTGAAGTAGGAGGTTCAGTAAAGACATGTTGTGGGAGCGTGAAATCAAATTGATCGCGTCTAGGGGGGATACTTTGTCCAGGAGGGTGCTGATAGTTGCTGGAGTGGTATTGCTGTTGCTGTTGTTGCTGTTGTTGCTGTTGTTGCTGTTGTCCGGTATAAGAATCTATCCATCGCTGGTACTGCTCTTGAGCAAGTTGGTCGCGCTGTTGCTGGGCTGCATCCTCAGGGTTGTAAAAGGTTGAGGCTGGACCGATCATGTTCGATGGTGGGGTAGCTTTCGTATAGCCAGCTGTGTTCCGGTCTTGATTTTGATGAACCCAGGCGCCGTTGTGGGTGGCTGTGGCGGGTTGGGAAGGGGAGGGTCGCCTGGAGTGAACCTCCGATGTGCGATCTATTTCACCAGGACATGGCATCCGTCAAAACGTTGATACAACTTCTCATAGAAGAGTAAGAAACGCTGACTCACCAGAGGGAAACGCAGTAGAAATGGGATGCGAGTATGGGTTTCCTTGTGGATTATTGTCGCCTGAGGTGTCAGAAATGCCGGAGGATGGTCTTCCTCGTGATGATGGGAGCATAGTCTGCTCGATTAGCTACACAGGACATATATAAGATTAGATTATAACAGGCAGTTATATTTCCGTCAAACTCCATCCCAAAATTCTCACCTGCGACAGGAAGGCCGGAGGATGGACGGCACCGATGGGGCGAAGTGCAAGAAACGCCTGGCTGAAACTCGTCACGAGCTAATGTCGTAAGATTACTGTTTGTCTTGAAAATGCCTCGCGGCTGAGGTGGGTTTGCCCGTCGCTGCCTCAACCTTGTTCACCCTTGAGGATTTGAAGCTTCAAAGTTTAATTTGGGAGTGTATGTAGGCCTAGGGAGCTTCACAACGGCGTGTCCTTGATTGTACGTGTCAAACCGAGTTGGGAGTTGATGTTGGTAACGTCGTAGTCACTATTTATCAACCAATTCATTCCTCAAAACAGCCTGTTGTGGCCACGATTATCGAATCCGAATCCAAGTCCCCACCTTCGATGCAGCCAGCACGTGCATCTGGCACCTCCATAAGCGACAGCAGCCACTGCCGATTCCATTTTGTATGGCCTCTCTCTCTGAAACGGGGCAAGCCCAGTCCCCTGCCGCCGTTCACCTTGGACTGGAAGCCCGTAGGCGGTGGCGGCTTTACTCTCCTACCCACCAGTGTCACTACCATGGGCACACCTGGGATTATTGTTGAAATCATGCATGAGTCATCTTTTGATTCGTCAGTCATTCCAAACTTCAAGCATGCAAGCACATTGATAACGCCGATAGCGTTGATGATTCAGCATCCAATTGTTTCTACCATCTTGTCTCATTGTATTTCAAGTTACGGGCACGACACCCAAAGAACAAGAATGGCCAACTCTCGATTGGGTCAGGATCCGGCACCCAACTTATCCCGGACACGCTTCTTCACCGGCCCACTCGTTCCCTTTGGCACTCGGATCGCGTGCGCTCCCACGATGGCTTGATTGACATCTGTTCGCGACTTCATTCCCAAATCAAGACTGGGCAGGTGGATACTGAGTAGGACAAGGGAGAATTGACGGTTGTTCTGTACCCATACTTCCGCTGGTTAGTTTGGAATGTTTTTGCTTCATCCCAAGACGCGGCCTGAAAGAATTTTTGACGGCAATTTACATATCTTATGCCCAGGGAAGCCTCCAGGACGACGAAAATTTTCCCAGTATCATTTGATATAGGGGGATTTCCGTCCATGAGGCTTGTGCCGTTGAATAGCGATCAAGCCGCGAAAAGATCGACGGGGCTGAGAAGCCAGAAAAGTTCCCATTGTAGCCGCCAGTTGCCTTGCTGGGTATTGGTCCCTTCTGCCTGTAGCGATAGAAGGGTGGTACGTAGTGGATAGGAAGCCTCACATGGAAGAAACAGGGCCGAACGAAGCGGCTCCATGGAGCACGATTAATCCAATGAGGCGCCCTGCGCAGGTATCGTCTGATCCAAACACGCGACTGCTTGTGAGCGCGTAAGTAAATGACATGATCATGGCTTTAGGGATTTCCTAGTCCAAAGTGCCACGCGATCGCAGGAACACAACGTCAACAGGCATAATTCCGGAGGGGCGCGCGCCGCCGACCTTCTGATTGAAAAAACGCATCTCCTTCACGGTTAATGAATTCGATACTCCACGAGGCAACCATAAAAATGGTCCCCCGAAAACTATGACAGCAACGATGCGGTTGCAGTTATGGCGGAAAAGCGGCACCCGATGTGGAGGGAATGCGAAAACGTGGTGCTGCGAGCCCTGTGGATGCTAAGGACAGGCGTCCTTTGCGGATATTCACAGACTCCGATGGTGGCAAGTATCTTATCCACAAGCGCCGTCAGTGAAGAAAAAAATTATGTGCTCAAACTGGCCGAGCCTCCAGCAGGCACACTCGGGCCGCTATTGAAATCTAGAACATGGTATGCGGTCGCGCCCTCGAGAGTTGAGACACGGCGGTGCATGTATTGTTACGCCACATGGCAAGATAGTCTCCTGTTCCATGTCTGTTTCTGGGGGGGAATTTACCGAATGGCATTGAGCGATGGAATGTCAGCGCTTACTAGTGCCTCGTGTTCGGCCGCGGTTTCCAGCTGACCGGTATAGTCATCTCTACTGGGTATTCAAGAATCGCAACTCACCACTATACATGTGTATAAACTCCAAGGACCATCGCCTCCAGAGCTGCCAACGATCGTCCGCTGCTGCACCCAAACCTGGACCCGGCAGCATTGGAGTCCCACGGATAATCCACGCGCTACACACCTATCTTTAATCGAATTCATCGATAGGAACCATTCGACTGCGGGGGGTGGGAACAGGTCGTTTGGTCGCCATCGAGAAGTTGGGCAGTGTGCTGCGGTTTCAAATTTCACAGCTTGTGTAATATTCGATTCTAGACTCTAGTCCCCATGGTAACGCCCCCCGCGTTCGGGAGGGTCAGCTCCCCCCCTCAATCAAGGACAGATCAGTGGGATGTGACCTCTAGATGCCCTCCCATGCTCGGGTTGCCACAATCGTCGTTCTCGAGCACGGCCCAGAGGTCCTAGGTATCATACCATATGTTCATGGCGATTGCTTTGGTACCAAGTAATATACATGTAAACTCCGTGATCTTGGCCTTGGAAACGCAATAAACATCGCCAATGCACATCATGTCATAAATATTCGCATGTCCTGCGCATTCCAGGGGGGTCGGTACATGTACATAGAGCGGGCTGCAGCGTAGAGGATATGACGGATTGAGCCTGAAGCTGAAGCTGGATACGGTGTGAATTTCGAGTTGCAGGCATGGCTTTGATGCGGGATAATTTGCCACAAAGACCCAGAATATCCCCATGCAGGCCCTCGCGATCGATACGATTTGATCGACCAGACGCAAAATCCGAGCAAACGCAAACAGGTCGGGGGAAACGCCTGTCTGGGCCTCCCCCCCCCCGCCTCCAAGTGCGAAACCGACTCCAGCCCTGTTCTTTGAATCAATGCGGGGGAAGTTGGGTACGCCGCCGTCGAGGGTCAAGCAAAGCTTCAAATTTGAACGTTTGAAATTTGAACGGGGTCATTGATCCGGTGTGGGTAGATTTAGGGGTGGACGACGATAAATATGTACGTACTCGTTCTAAATATGGTTCTTTCCGACCAACCCTTTCCCCCCATGCCTTTGCTCAACATTTTCCGGTCAAAATGGACGTACACACCGCTGCCCACGTCGAATACCTCACATACACAACAGGGGGGGTGCAAATTTTTGGTGGTCGCTGTTTGTAGCTTACTCGCCGGCGTTTGGATCACATGGCTAGGCGTATACTTCTGCATAACCCCTCCATACAATCCACTGGATAACTATCAACCTTTGTACGTCCACTCAATAATCGTCAAGGTGTAGCCTAACGCTTCAAAGAGATGCACTACCTGTTCTTGACCCAAGTTACCATGGCCCACCCCCAACAGACAGACGTGCCGTCGTCACTTCATTGTACAGCGACGCGTTTGCTGTTGCCGTTGCTGTCCTAGGACATTCAGTCCGTTCTGCCAATGTCAGCTCGCGCCTTATTCTGCCCTACCTGGAAGACCGTATATCCCCACAAGCACTCTGCATCGCACGCGCCGTTGGGTGGGATCCTTTGCCCGTACCCTGGATACCTCCCCCACACAACGGAAAAGGGATCCATTCTCGCTTCGTGGACCAGTACACCAAATTGAACGTGTGGAAGCTCGACCAAGTCGGAATTGACACAGCAGTATATCTCGATGCGGACACACTGGTGCGGAGGAATTTTGACGAGCTATTCAATCTCCCCTTCAACTTTGCCGCCGTGCCGGATGTCTACATGCCTAGCGATTCTCGTGGCTTCACAATAGCATTCAATGCGGGAGTACTCGTGTTACGCCCATCTACGACCACGTTCAACCGCATCATGTCCCACGTAGATCGTGCAGACTTCCCCCTTAGAGAAGCCGAGCAGGCTTACCTCAACCTTTTCTTTGCATCAGAGGCCCTCAGGCTTCCTTACGTCTACAATGCAAACCTTGCCATAAAAGTCAGGAGTCCAAAGCTGTGGGAGGGTCTGAAGGATGAGATGCGTATCGTTCATTACACAATGAACAAACCCTTCATGGAGAAACTCACATCTTCAAAATTCCTCTCTCAAGCAGAGCAGCGTGATGTGTTGGTCCGAGCAGCCAAACGTGATCGCGGACGGTATGCCGAGGAGGTGGGTTGGTGGCGCGAGGCATATGAGAAGATGATATTGGAGGTTGGACATACCGTTGGTGCCTGCTACGATGCATAGGTAATGTTCGCCTGTTGACTGTTGATGCGTCCTACCTTGACTGACTCTCCAAAAAGACATAATTGTACATACCGGAATGATTCCAAGTCGACTCGCCCCTTCTGGCTACATGTCCCGAATGGCGCGATGTAATTGCCTATATTATAGCCTTCATTTATAAACTCGCTGGTTCTTGTAGCAGATGGTATCAAATATTTACCTGTAAATAGGCAGTAGATAGCGACATATATATATTGTTTTCGTTATCCTCTCAGGGAAAACCCCGTCGACATGGTTGCAGTCACACCGGGAATATCAATATTTCAGCAGGTGTTGAAACTTTGGTTGAAATCTGTGCCTAACATTTTGAGGGGTCGAAATGTCTCCGATGAGATTTTGGCTGGCCAAAATGTCAAGGCACACATTTTGATCAAAGTTCCACCAGGCCGAAAATGTCACGTGACCCCGTCAAAATATTGATATTCCCGGTGTGAGTTTCGATATGACAGCCTACAAGCCTAAAAATCCGCAGCATACCCCAGATCTCTTGGCGCTGCCGACCCACCACGTGCAGGTAATTATAAGCGACTTTTTTCATAGCCGATTGATGATTGGTTGTCATTTACTGTCATTCGAGTCGACACGAAACTACTTTGATGGTTCAGGCGGCTTCATGCACTATGAACACCACACGAAACCGATCGCGGTCATGCATGCATACACCGGTGGACAGCCGACAGAGCACTGCATTTCCGCGCATGACGCAACCTCAGAGTCTCAGACACAAGGTTTGTGACCATGAAACCCATCCTCGTCAGGGCCCACCACTCAATTTGGAGGAATTCTGAGAGCCGATATAAGTTGGTTTAGGGTGGGTGGCGGCCTGTGCCAGCCTCGAGCCTCATTTTAAAACGTCTTGATCGGCTCTTGGTCCCTTCTTTCCATCCTGGCCCATCTCCACGTCTTGGAGCCCCGTTGGCCCTCTTTCGAGCCAAACGATGTCCTCATTCCAAAGAAAATGGATGTACATGCCACTGCCGACATTGAGCAATAAATCTGCTGCCAAGGAACACCCTCTGTTACTCAACTCCATCCGCGCTATCTTATGTTTCTTTGTTGGTGCCATACTCATGTTAGTCGGACTACGGTTCACTCAAGAGTTTACGCCATACACAGCGATGGATCACTACCAGCACTTGTGAGTAGCCTGCGCTGCTCGAGTTGTCGCAGAGATTCATGATAGCACAGGAATGTGCTTCCGACTGTTCAATCTGGCTACCACAATCCACCCACCCATGACAAACGTGCAGTTGTGACTACATTGTACAGTGATGCCTACGCAATAGCAGTTGCGGTGCTTGGCCATTCCACGCGCAGCGCCAACGTCTCCTCCCGCCTCATTCTCCCGTACCTCGAGGAAAAGGTTTCCCCTCAAGCCTTATGCATCGCACGCGCGGTCGGATGGGAGCCATTGACCGTGCCGCGGATATCCCCACCCCACGGCGGCAAGAATATCTACCATCGTTTCATCGACCAGTACACCAAACTCAACGTTTGGCGCCTCGACCAACACGGAATCGAGTCAGTCGTCTACCTTGATGCTGATACGTTGGTACGCAGAAATTTTGAGGAGCTGTTTGATAGCCCGTTCACATTCGCCGCGGTGCCGGACGTATTTCTCCCGGATAATCGCAAAGGATTCACGGTCTCTTTCAATGCTGGGGTGCTCGTCCTACGGCCGTCCACCGAAGTGTTCAACCTCATGGCTTCAGAACTCGAGACCGCGAAATTTCCCTTGGCTGATGCCGAACAGTCCTTCCTCAACCTATTCTTCGCATCAAAGGCCTTGCGGCTACCTTATACGTACAATGCTAACCTTGCCATCAAAGTGCGTAGTCCCGCAATGTGGGACGGACTCAAGAGGGAGATGCGTATCATACATTACACACTGAACAAACCGTTCATTGACGATTTCGAATCCACCCAAGTCTTGTCCGAGACAGCGCTAAGGATGGTTCTGGCCAAAGCCGCCCGCCGCGATGATGGGCTTTTTGCCGAGGAAATCGGGTGGTGGCGCGAGGCGTACGATCGCATGATGGAAGAAGTAGGGCATCGTATCAATGCTTGTTGGGATATACGGCCGGGTTCGACATGATCCACGGCTAGACACGAAACTGGGCATTGCTTTGCATCTAGTGCGGACGGAAATATTCAGACGTTAAAATCCATATAATGACAGAAACCATCACGACTCTAACAATTTGTAATAACATCCAATACTGGTTCCTTTTACTCAGTATTCCAGGGGGGGAATAAGGAGCGCCATACATCGTGTTCGAAGTTCCCCGATACCACATTGGTGCCGATGGGGATAACCTCCTACATATTGGTTTGAGCGTGGCCTTTCAAGCACGAGGTAAAAGCCACCGAAGCCTGGTCCCCCGCCCATAATAGGTTGAACACTTTCGATGCTCGTCCATGGTGGTACCGGTGTGCCTGACAAGCAAAGAGTGACAAGCGTGGTTAGTACTACGGGAATACGAATTGGATTCAGTAAACGCGTTCTCAAAAATTCATGGGTGCCCGGCATCCAGTGAGCGAAGGTTATCCATTAATAGACCATGGTACTGTCAAGATGGTGGAATGTCAACGATATGCTTCGCAACCGCGTGATCTCTCTGAGACCAAGCGCGGGGCAGTTCCGCCGAAGAGAAATGACTTGGCGAGTGTGTCAAATGGGGTTCGCGCAAATGTGCTCGGAGCGGGTAGAGGACCTTCGTGCCGTCCAAAATGGCGCGGTGAACCATCCACACTAGTAGGCATCAGACTCGTATGAGGACGGTGGAAAGGAGCGTATGAGAGCGAACGACGTGGGGCCACCGACGGGTTGGGGCATGTACATGAATTAACGAGCAATGGCCACACATCTAAAACACATACATAGAACAACGTTTATGATAAATACCATAAACCTGCCACCTATTGCACCTTCATAACCGAGTCAATTCGTGCGGATTGAATCCGCTTGCGCATCCCAACCCAGACCGGGTATCCCACGTATAGTGTTGCCGTGACATAGGCGACCTGTGCACCTGTTAGCGTGGGTTCCATTCGTGGCAAGCCAGGTAACTCACTGTGAGCCCAAAGCTAGTTTTATGTTTCCGGCATAATCTTAGTGTGTAGAGGCCCTCAAGGACATGAAGAAAGGCGAGAGTGTATAGTGCAAAAGTGGGGATGGTGCTTCCAATCAACGATTTGACCAACTGGGCCGGGTAAAACATGGGTGAAGTGCTCGCAGCCGGTGAGAGAGCAAGGTAGCATATCGCGGATATGACAACACCAGAAGTAGCCGTCTGGGGATGGGAGACGTCGAAGGAAGTAATTTGAGGAGTAGCAATCTGGCGGTTCAGGCGTAAGAACACATATACTCGAACTGCGAATCAGAGACCCACCATCCCAAGCCCCTCCTGTGCCAATGCCTTCATCTCTAAAAGACGCGGCTTCACATCCTCGTAACCGGATAATGGAGGGTCGAGGGCAATGCGGACTTGCCGCTTCGTGCCATCCTTCTTCATGGTACAGGTTAATGTCATTGCCTGTCCTTTGATGTCATGAACTCGTACAACCCCATACGTAGCTAGGCACACACCTTGGAATCAATGGCGGACATTTCCGCGCTAGAGATAGCTTCTGTTACTTTACCGTACCATTTGGCGTACGCGACCAACGTGTCCGGGTGGTTGGACATGTACATTTTCAGAAAGCCAGATTTATCTGCTACGGGGTCAGACATTGGAGTAGAGGGAGGAAACAGAAGAGTCGCTAATGAGAATTTCTCTCGAGTTCCCCAAATCCACAACGGGTTCGATAGAGATGAGAATCATGGGCTGGCCGGACTGGATTCGAGTTGCGTAATCGTGATTCGTAACACCAGGCGGGTAACAATTACCGACTATTGCCGATCATCATGCATCACGTCCCGTTCTCTATCTCCGTCGCACAATTTGCCGTCTTACCTGGATATTGGCTATCGACAAGCTGGTATTCACAGGCGTACATCAGCACTCGCAGTTTTAAATGGTATGTACCACCAGCCACTGGTATCAAGTATGGATTAAGCTCGGGATTATGTGTCCTTGGATAATTACAAGGGACATATGGTAATGGAAAGCGTCTCGGACTCCATGTTTTCTAACTGGGCGCACAAGCGAGCATCGGGTTGGCGAACCTCGACTGTTACATCCTGTAAGGTCGCAGCGCGAACTTTGACAAGCCCGATAAAGGCTTCCATGTCGATGTCTCGGTTAGGTGTTTCGATGCTGAGTATTTCCAATTTCGGCAGCAGATCAAATTCTTCATGCTCGCCCTCCAAGTGCATTGCACTCAACTGAGCGAAAAGCTCGGCACAACCGCCGAACGACGCCACGGAGAGTGTGAAGTCGGAAAGGAAAGGTGTGTTTTCAAGCACTTTGATGATGACACCATTGTCCTCGAAGACGGCCCCACCAAGAGACAGGCAGCGCAGGGTGCTGAATTTGGACAAGAAAATGAACAACGCAGAACTCATGGAACCATACGAGACTCGAATTTCAAGGGTTTCAAGGGACCCCAATGCGATCTGTGCAAAAAAACAATAAAAATGGCGGAAATCCAGATAGTCACCCTCAATCGTGAGCCTTTTCAAATGGTCATGGCGGACAGGCGGGTGTGAATCTGCAATTGCGGCGATACCCGACACGGTCACTTCCTCGAGGAAGGGTGAATCTCGGAGGATTTCAATACACTGGTCCAGTGGGAGGGATATATAGGGGATGCTGATGAGCTGACTCCAGGGGACCAAAAAGAGAGTTGGGTCGCAATTTATGCACTGGAACGAAACCATTTTGGGGGCGAGTTCAAACATATTCCAGCCGTGGGCCAGTGATTCCGCGACGTCGTCATCTGGCAACACAGCAACACAGAGGTCTGTCAACTGGGGTACATTTCCTCTCACTGATCTCAGAGAGCTGCGATTGTATATTTTTGTGGGTAGGAAGATGAAGACATCCTTCCAACGGCAGGAGTTTTCGACTAGGATATCGATGGTGGGATGGTTTGCGGTGAGAGGAGCTTTTCCGCGCCATCTCAGGTCAATTGTCAAGGGGTGTTTGCCAGAACGAGCAATCCAAGTAGAAAGTAGTGACGATGTTGAGACAGTATTCTCTTGTGAGATGTAGAGATTGATCAGAGACCATATGAATCGGGTTGACAACGCTATGGCACGCCACCTTCGACAGATATGGGTCAATAAAGACGGCCCCGCCCAGCTGGCAATCTTGTCGTCGAAAATCCCATCCCCAACACCCTCATCTAAGTCGTCAGCAATCTCGTTGACATAGCCAACGAATATCTCGGAAAGAACTTCGTGGGGAAATTTCAAAGTAGCATCGGTGGGAAGATCAGCGTCTATAGATGGTGGAACCATCCAGCATTAACCTGAGGGGTTTGTGGTTATGGTTGAGCACAGCAGTCGTGGTTGCAAATGTTTGTTATTGGGGGCGACACGCAACAATAGGACACGGCTTCGACTCGCAGACGCGGCCGCTCAAATTGAACTTCGCGTTGACCCCGGGCCTGAAATTGAAATTGTATCCAAGTCATCCTCATAGTTTTGTGGACCGCGATATGGAAGCAATCACAATTCCTTAGAATGGACCTACTCGGCTCAACCAACATTCACCGGCGCGCACCACTTCAAGTTGACTTGAAGAATATCAGAACAACCGGCCCGCCGGTGGTAAAACTTGATATGTCTATGTCGGGTGACCCATCGCATCCACATATATGTAATCCAACTGTCTTTCTGAGGTTTGCCGTACAATGCTGCGACAGCTCATCTCTCCGGCTGTAGTGTGTATCACAACTGTGGTCATTATCCTGTCTGGTGAGCGTCTCTCCCCAACGTTAGCCTTCCCTGCTACATCATCCTACGCTTCCAGCACAGAATGCGGCCGGATTAATCAATCCCATCCTGCCCGGCTGGAACCCCGACCCCAGTATTCTTCGGGTTGGATCGGATTATTTCATTGCCACCTCAACCTTCGAGTATTTTCCTGGACACCCAATTTATCACAGCAAAAACCTTGTGGACTGGAATTTGATTGGACACGCACTTAACCGCCCCTCCCAGCTAACTCTGCTGGGGACCCCATCCGACGCTGGTAAGTAGCTGGTTCGGTTTTGTTATCACTGGCGCCACGGCTCTGAACTCGTGGGCAGGTGTTTGGGCCCCCGGGCTGAGATACCACTCAGGGACTTTCTATCTAACATCAACCACGAGATATGTTTATACCTGTGAGTGGCCCACCCCAGGATCGGGTCAGTTGGAAATTACACGACTACTCAACAGCCGAACTCCGCCTCTTTCCGCGTTCATTCTTTGTGAAAACTCGGGATATCTTCTCTAATGACTGGAGCGACCCGATTTATTTTGGTAAGGGCATTTTAAACGAGTGAAAAAAATACTAAATATCTTGCTAATAGATTCATTGGGCTACGACGCGGATCTATTTTGGGATACCAATGGTGATGTATGATATACTTTCCCGTCCATTTTTCGTCCCTTCACTTGCACAGGTCTACTGTACATGGTCAGGGATCAACAACAATATCGACAAAATATACAGTTCCGTGCATCTCCCGCGCTCATGCTGAATAAACTGATATATTTCGTTTAGGTATATGGCAAAACAAGGTTGATCTCACAACAGGAAATTCTCTGACTGCTGCCCAAGCAATATTCCATGGAACACTCCCCGATAACTCATCCGCTCGACCTGAAGGGCCTCATATATATCACATAAACTCCACGTATTATTTACTCATTGCTGAAGGTAGTCACATGAAGCTCATAGGTGATTACGCTAATACCCGCTCAGGCGGGACTGACGTCCATCACCGGTCAACAATCCAGCGAGGGCCCTCACCCTCCGGGCCTTGGGAAAGCAACCCGAACAACCCAATTCTGTTCAACGGTGCTGATTTATCTCTTTCTGTACAAGATACTGGTCATGCAGATATTGTGCAAGGCCCCGATGGAAAATGGTGGGGTGTGGGGCTAGGTGTCCGACCACAATCCCAAAATTTCAGCCATACCCAACTAGGTAAACCGCCTATCCGCTAATAGTCTCATATTAATGATCAATGTCTTCAGGGCGCGAGACGTTCCTCTTCCCAGTTACATGGGAATCTGGGTGGCCTGTATTTAATTCTGGGCACCCCATCAGCGAGCATCTCCCTGGTGTTCTTTTTGACAAAAACCCAACATCAACCTATATGAACGATTTCACTACCACCTCGCTCGACGCCTCATTTTATTTCGTTCGCACACCATACAAACCCTTTCACACGCTCACTGAACGCCCGGGATACCTTCGATTGCATCCAAATTCCTATGCGCCGGGCGATCGTGACAGTGCTGCTCTTATCTTGCGGAAGCAAACAGCTTACGAAGAAACATTCGAGGTTGAGTTGGATTTTGAGCCAAAAGATAATCTCACTGAGGCAGGTGTGAGTATATATTACGGAGACCTGCTTCACAACGAGATCGGAATCGTTGGGAATGAGGATGGTGGAAGAACAATTATAATCAGGGCGATTGTGCAAGCAAGCCAGGTAGGACCATGGGCACTAACAACGAGTAATTCAACTATTCCAACGGTGGGTAGAATCATATCCCGCATCCATATGAGTGAATAAACTCCACGGACGAAGGTGACCTACATCCCTCTCTCAACCCACTCTGGACCCGTTAGATTAACAGTGATGGGGAAACCATCCTCATACACATTTGGCTACGCCGAAGCAAACGGGAACTTCAGCTACCCCATCACAATCGATAGTTCCGCACTATCTTTGGCCCCCGCCGGGTAAATTCACCATGAAATCAAATATCACGGTTTGCTGATGATCAAACAGGGGCTTTTTTTTCAAAGGAGCATCATTCGGCGTTTACAATACGGGGAATGGAAAGCCAAGTTTGCAGAACGCAGATTTTAGATACTGGAAACAAGCACCTGAAGTGTGATGATCTTGAATTCCGACAACACAGCATATACATAACCTCATAAATCTTACCTTTGATGAGATGGGATTGCCTAGACGTTTTTGACCCATTTCCATGCGAAAACACAGGAACGTTGAACCCGGATGAGGCTTAGCGTGATAATGATAAGAGCTCAGCGCTCAGAGCCAACCGCATGGTAGCCAGGCGTCAAACGATGGACTCAAAACGCCCAAGTAGTGCGAACGGTTCCTGTGATGGTTTCTGGTACTAGGTGGGCTAGGCTTGTCATATGAGTCTGACTCATATTTGAGCTGCGATATACCCCCAAACTCCAACAAGAAAATCCTCGCGACTGTGCAGCTGTTCGTGTTGAACTTGAATCTGACCTCCCCGTGTTCAGCCTGTTGAGTCAATAATCAATCTTCCGGAATACTCAACGAGGTATCCATTGATGGAGCTATCCGCACAGCACAGGGCCCAGACATCCAGTGACGGAAAGCAGCCCCATCACCTGGACAGGCCATTACAGGTTGCTAGCGGGTTACGAAACACCCCCCAATACAAATCCCTGACTGACGCATTACCAGTTGACCTCAAGGGTGATATAAGTACAACGTTGTTAATAACCGTAATGACATGCCAAGCAAATGTTACCAAAGGAAGATCAAAGAGCCAGCAACAGCCAGGAGAACGAGATAAGGAAAACCGTGGAAATCGCGGGCGTGGAAAGCATTCTCCCAGAATCTTTCAAGGAAGCAAATGGATTATCATCAGATGTGGAATCACTTTTGACAAGGCAGCGATGAGTTCGGAGCGAAAAATGTTCGGAAACATTGACACTTACTCTGTGCCAGACGGGTCGACTTCTTCAATCTCCTCGAGTATTGTTGTAGCAACGGCAGTAGTCAGAGTCTCACCATCCGACCCTGTAGTGGTGATAAGAACGGTTGTGGTGACGGGCGGGGCCGTTAACGTGACCCCAACGACGGATGTTTCAACCGTGGTCAATACAACCGGTGTCTCTGGACCTTGAATCGTCGTAGTGCGGGTGAGGGTAGTGGGAATGGTAGTCTTAATCGTCGTGGTAGCGGTTTTACTCGTAGTAGCAGTAGTTTTGCGTGTGCTGGATGTAGTCTTACTTGTCGTTTTGCCTGTGGTAGTTGTTGGTTTGGCGGTGGTAGTTGGTTTGGCGGTAGTGGTGGTTGGTTTGGCGGTGGTGGTTGTTGGTTTGGTGGTGGTGGTTGTTGGTTTAGTGGTAGTAGTCGTTGGTTTGGCGGTGGTAGTTGTTGGTTTAGTGGTGGTGGTTGTTGGTTTAGTGGTAGTAGTCGTTGGTTTGGCGGTGGTAGTTGTTGGTTTGGCAGTCGTCGTCGTCGTTGGTTTGGCAGTGGTAGTTGGTTTTGGGGTGGTAGTCGTTGGTTTTGGGGTGGCAGTCGTTGGTTTGGCGGTGGTAGTCGCTGGTTTGGTAGTGGTGGCCGTCGGGGCCGAACACGTTTGTCCATTTGGGCAACATCCAAGTGTACCACCATAGGTCGAACAATACGTTCTAGCCAATATGATCAAACATTGCGCGAAGGTTGAACGAAAATGGCCTACCCAGCACGACAACATCCACCGCCTGGCTGTCATGTCAGGGCCAACCAACATGATAAAATGTAGTAAAATCCGTACCTCCCGAACACAGCGTGTAACCAGCTGAACAGGTCTGGCGAGGGAAAATATGGCGCGAGACTCCATCATTTAATGAGGGTGCGAGCAACGCCTCGATGGCGGCTTCGAATATAGGCACATCGAAGTCCTGCAGATCAGCGCGGATAATGGCTGATGCCGAGGGTACGACTTGTAAAAACAAGACCACGAGGGAGGTGAGAAGAGCTGCGAGGTGGTACCGGGAAGGCATCACGGACAATCCTAGGTCGGGGTGACTGCTGGTGGCCAGAGAGTGCTCTCTGGGGACTTCTCAATGAATCCGACCTTCATATAAATCCTGGGTTCACGCCGCGTACCATCGACCCTAGCCATGATCGGAGCGATGTCTCCCTCAGTAACAAGACTACAGCGAGGGCAATCTAGATCATGGAGCTCTATTGCCCTCAAGCTTCTATTCAGATTCAGGGGTATTCAGAGTAACATGAGGAAGCTTAGCGGCGCTGTGAACCCACGGAGCTGAAATGAAATCGAGCATGGTTCAGGGATAGGTGCGAGACCTACATATAGTAAAGCTTGAGCTTACGACTCGCGGGGGCGCCCACCAGATATGTAAGGATGGAAGAACACATTAGCTCATAAAGCTGATTGCAGTTGTCATTTTGATACTTATTGTCAAGCAAAAATAAAACATACAGGATCACAATACCACTGCTGGTAGTTGTGAACCGTGAAAATCGATATTTCAGATGAAGGCCTAAAGCGTAGTTAATAACCACCCCAGTGACATAAAGAAAACGATGGAAATTATAGACGCAGAGTGCACAACTCCCGCACCCTTCAGAACGCCAAACGGATCATCAAATATAGGGTCACTTTGATAGCATGGTCAATGGTTGGATTCAAAGTTGCATTTATACGCACCCTGTGGCAGTCGGGTCACCAGTCGGGTCGCCGCCTACTGTCTCAAATGTTGTAGCAATGGCAGTGATCACAGTAATTCCTCCACCAATGCCAGTACTAGTGGTAAGGCGCGTCGTGGTCACTGGTACTGTTGTTGTGACAGTAGTTGGTGTAACAGTTGGTGTGATGGTCGTTTGAATCGTTGATGTCCTAACTGTGGTCACTACGCCAGTTGTACCTGGGGCCGTTGTCGTGCGGGTGAGCGTCGTGGCTGTGGTAGTTCGGATTGTCGTCGCTGAGGTGGTCCGGATCGTCGTCGTAGTCCCGCCCGCCGTGGCAGTCGGGGCTGAGCATGTCTGCCCGTTTGGGCAACATCCAAGCTTTCCGTTGTAAACACCACAATAGGTCCTGGTTTACTTGATTAGCAAGGGACAAGCGTATCGCGCGTTTTTTTTTCACCCCGAGCGACAACATCCGCCACCTGCGATAAAATCAATCAAGAAACGGAGCACGAATTTCTTAACCCATACCTCCACTACACAATGTATATCCAGCTGAACAGGTTTGACGGGGGAAAATATGGCGCGAGGCGCCATCCGTTGGCGGAGGCATTAGCAATGCTTCAATGACGGCCTCGATTATGGGTCCATCGAGCCCTGGTGAATCTGCACGGATGATGGCTGCCGATGTTGATGGCAGGATCTGCAACAACAGTACCACCAGAGGAGCGATGAACGATGCAAGTTGCAAAGAATGCATGACACGGGAGCTTGGCACCGGGGAGAAATGCAAATGAAGGCAGGCGGGCAGTTTGGACCTTTAAATTCTATGGTGCCGTGCATGCCGGCTACCGTCACCCATCGACCCTGGTAGGGTTCCTGAGCGCCAACCGTGCACACACCTCTTGGCCCCGTCCTGCATGGCCGGAACGCCAAAAGACACTGCAGCTGAGGAGACCAGGATGTTTGATCATTATCGTCGCATCTTCCGCCGTTGCCACCGATGCTTTCCATCCATATTGTTGCCTCGGGTGGGGGTGACCCTGGATCAGGGTTCGCCCCAGACTCCCTGGAGGTCTTGTCCAAGTTGGGCTTGACGAGGTGTGGCTCGAAATTGATCGGGACATGATATTCTTGCGAAGTGTGATTAGCTGAAAGTTTGGATTTGATGCAATTGAAATCTGCCTGTGCTGTGAATTCCTCGTGAAAGAGGGTGGGTAGGTTTCGGAACAATGCTCATTGTTCTCCCAGTCGTCACATCGTAAGTAATTGTGTGTGCTGTCAGGTGGTTGGTGTGTTGTTCAGCGTCCCTAGGTCAAAGCAGCTACAAACCATCGCATACTATTGCATGTGTTCTGAATCCGCGCAGGCCGCCGCTCTACGAAGATTTTGGGCTGGTATCACCCTCACTGACAAAAAGGATTGCAGTGAAAGTCACTATTTATTTCACTCAAACACCAGGTGAAATC
>QGOG01000701.1:0-11624 GCA_003313185.1 Collybia sp. MG36
TGCGGAGCTTCAGGGACACGCAGCGCTGGATCACGGGGACAATGAGGTTGAAAGTCTCGACGATAGACGCCCTAAGGGGGACTGAACCATAGCATCCCACTGATAATGGCCATTGGGCGGATCGGGAGATCCACGCGTGGATGGGGTTATGTGGTGGGGGGAAAACGATGGGAATGCGGAGGGTGGCCCAGAGTTCGGGCATTCCGAGCGCGATGGCACGCCATTGGGAGCAGATGCAGGTCACGAGGAGCCGGGGTTCATCTTGGAGCGGGAATATGGTTTCGGTGGAGCAGAGCTCGAGGAAGATTATCTGGATGATTTCGAGGGGCAGATTCATGGGGAATTAGCTATAGAGAGAACACAAAACAAGGTTATAATGTATGGCACCCTTATCCTTGGCAACACAGCCGCCCAGGTGTCGAACTCATCACTGGCAGATGGTAGGTGGTGTGATGACAGTGGTATTGTTAGCATCTTCGTATGGGAGCCGGCGAGCTCCGAGTTTTTTCAAGGATCGAGAGTGACTCTCCTTCTCCTAATGGCACGAATGCTCTCCAAATCATGAGTAGGCTGCTGGCCCATTTCCACATCGATAATGCCCTTGCTTGATGTCACTCCCGCATACTGGGACTGGGCTTTGTAAATTCAAACCGCCAAACCACAGGCGCGGTCATGCACATAACTGGAGCGAAGGGAGGCTATGCTACATATCGTGAGGCCATCCCGCTGCCGGTTCAAACGTTCGCGAGTGATGGAGACGTGTTCGCTTGGCAACGGCATGTGCCAACCATAATGCATGACAGTATGCGACAACTTTCAACTCCGCGTCTCGTGTTTTAGTGACAACGTAGAAGCCTGAGCCACACTTGTATCAAGCGTTGTCGCCGCTGCCAGCTTCCAGGATGGGATGATCACGGTTGCAGTACAGATACTGTTCGTTGTGGACAGATGGGTCATGATGTCATTTGGCGATAGCAGAAACGATCGGGCCACGGCCGACAGCGGAGAGTGTTGGGCCCTGGAAGCTGGCAAGTGAGGGGTAGAGATACATGGTAATGAAAGTCTGAAGGATGGGACTTACATGATGGGGAATGTGATTTTTCTCGAGCAGAGGCTGAGGAAGATTTTCTGGATGATTTCAAGGGGCGTATTGATCCTGGTGGGAGCTGGGGAGAAGACAGGAGATTGTGATTGATGTGATCGTTTGTCTCTGGCAATATATGGGCGAGGGATCAAGCTTTGCTGGGAAGCGCTCACAAGAAGGCGGGAAAAGAAGGGGGCCTAGAAAATATAGAGGATGAGAAATATATGTAGGAAGCCACCTATGATGACGGTCGTCAGACAACCCCGCATCTGTCATGTCCATTGTCATTTGGTGACAATGTTTTGAGTTGAATTGGATGTGACATACAGATAAACCGACTGTGGTCTGCACAATCCTATCTCAAGTCGGGAGAACCATTCCTTTGAATGACATTGACAAAGCGAGGGATATCAGGCTGCGCACACCCGAAATATTTCTGAGTTGCCATCGTAGTCACAAGTCATCGGGCCAATCGGTGAGGTAGACAAAGGGTTGAAAAGTGCGTCGGTGACGGGTGCGATAACTCGGAAAAAAAAAACAGAAGACATTACATTGAGCCAATACCTCTCACGTCTGCGTGGTGCAGATCAACCAGTTGAAACAGAGAAAATGTCGGGATTTGAATACGGAGCGGAGGCTGTCACCAAATATTACCAAACGGACCTGCCAATTTGGCGTTCTCATGCATGTCGATTAGAATCAAAAAATATACATCATTGAATGCGCGTCGGGAATTAGTGCGGATATAAGTAGGGTATAGGCATGGCAGTCGTCGTCATTCACTTAGACGCAAAGCGCCTAGTACGTCCTCCCCATGCCACCGTGTCTTCGGCCGGTGCGGCGGGTGCTTCTGCGCGAGCCGAAGCAGCGACAGCACAAGATATCGGTGATGACGTCGAATATAGTAACAATGACCTAAATCCTCGGGTGAGCACACCAACAGAAATGAGAACAGAGAGGAAGAGGGACGTACAGTGGTTATAGCACTGACGATGGTCATGATGACATTGGCGATGGCAGAGATGATGGCGTTGATGCCACGGCCGATAGCGGAGAATACGGAGCCCTAGAAGCCGGTGGGTTAGGGATGCGCTAAGAAAAGTTTGGAGGGGTATTTACCATGATAAGATTGTTAGTAGGTAAGGGTGGTAGGCTGGGTTGATTGATATGTAGAGGTTGTGTTTTTGGTAGAGAGCATCAAAATCGAAGCAGGGCTTTATACGGTCTCAGCTGAGTGCAACGTCATAGTGGGGAGTGACGCCATCATCATGATGACGCTCCACACCCACAGCTTCGAGTCGAAGGCCATCGTCATCTTCGAATCGGAACGCTCTCTTGGTAAAACGGAGCGTCTGATAGCCTCGCCAGTGCAACGACCAATACTCCAATGATCCAACTCGAACGCTCCATTCTAGCGCACATGCAATCTTTCGTGATTTTGGTTCCATGATATCTCTTTCCGGCAGCCAGTCCCCCCCATGCCGAAACAAGGCTGCTAAGTAGGCTTTTGACGTCAAGGGTCTGTTCCTCAGCTGCGCCCGCACCGAGCGAGGGGAACGCACATCAATCGAACTGTACCTATCCCCGCGCTTCGGCAGGTTCGATCCTCGTTGATTTCGGTCAGTGTCGTACACCTTCGTTCCAACGTCCACGCGCCATGCATCCCGCTCACCTCCAAATCATTTTCTTGGGAGGTGTGTCTTAGTATCAGTATCAAGCTGAGCACGACAGCGAATTTCCGTGCAGGCACACCAGGTTGTCGCGCACACCCGAAGCTGTGGATCTGTCACAAGGTTCGCATATAATACCAGCAACACTCCCGCCTGCCGATTATAGCATGTGTACCAGCGCGCGAGCCCAAAACAAGCCGAGCAGTATGTTCCATGGATGCGCCGGGGTGCACAGGAGAAAGGCACATGTGCCACGTATACGAGAGGCTCCAGACTGTGCAGGGTGGTGCTGAAATTTGGCAGTATTAGCACACTAATCATTGCACTCAACTCGAAAGTGTGAGTCTCATCAGCCCCCCCCCATCAGCGACTCCAGGCTCTCAGGCCCCACTAGCATGTCCACCGGAGCACATGCCATACGATCGATGCTCGCCGGGCCCAGGTCGTACGATGCATCCTACATGCGCGCCCACAGGGCGACTGCACTATCCTATACTGGTACTAGCTGCTGGCATCCGGGGCATGCGTACTGGAGGATCAAAACGGCGGCGGTATTTAGCGCGCCGCGTGGCGCACCACGACTTTGAGGGATCCAGTGGTAGCCGGTGAGTGTACATATAGAGCTACAACGCTGATCTTGGAGCTAGAAGAAAATAACGAAGCGGGTTAGTATAGGGATGGGGTAGGGATATTGGGCACTGGTCAACCCATCACCGGCCCAGGTGAGATGGTGGGCGATTTGGGCTAACCCCACTGATGAAATTCTAACTCGAAAGGTCGGCTGCCAGTGCTGTACAACTCTTTGCCTGGTAGTGCAGGAATAAAATGAATCTAGCGAGACTTGGCAGCTCCTGTAAACAAGGCGCAGGAGGTGGGGAGATCCATGGACCATGCGCACCGCCGGTGGCACGTCAAACATGTGTAACCCCCCCAGCCGATATTCATTGGCTGTCGGCTGTAGCTCGTCGCGTATGGTTGACACAGGCGCTTGCTGGATAAGGTTAGGTCTCTCCTGTGTGAAAAACAAGTGAATGGGCGTTATCGATGATCATGTTCGAATCTCACTTCTGGGTTTGGCGAATCCACGAAGGGCGCAAAGAATCTGAAAACCCCTGAGGCCTGGACTCAGACTTGGACGCTGGAATGCCATTCTCTAAGAAAACCTTTTCCTGCCTAATCCATGGGCGCGTCAGGATCCACCGATGTGGATGGGGTTGGGACTTGTCATTTGATTGACGCTGACAGCACCCAACATCCTCCGGCCTCATTCCCGCGCCCTCAGGGTAGCCTATCCGATAGGAATAACTCGTCATGGCGGGAGGGCCTATCTGCTCATCGAACCGAGTCGACCCGGACATGGAATTTGGTCATCCCCTGGCTTCGAGTTTAATTTTTAATTATGATCATTGGCGGAGAACCAGGCCGTGGATCTAGCGGCCTAGGTTCTATATGGAAATGTCGCTGCGCCGGTTCAGATTGTGCAACCCTGCGCGCTTGATGCCTCGTGATTTCAGCCGACCGGACTTGGATATCCCTTGCCTATTCCCAGGTATGGTCGCGACGAACCGGTGATTGCGCCACTGGCACTGGCACTGTAACCATCTCACCTGTGAATAAATGACATGCAACCCCAAGGAATTCTATTCGAGCACGAAGGCGCAATGGCGGGTGGGCATCGGGACTAGCTAAATAATAGTAATACTACCCCTGATCTTCAGGATGACCCTCGCCGGCCTGCGGGTGGGTAACCTGGGTCGGTAGTTGCAATTAGCGTGGCGCAGTCAAGCGCACGGGTCATTTTCGCTGGTTGGAAGCATCGTTCAGGTTCGTTGGTGGGTTGGCGTCTCGAGGCACCATCGTGATTCTCATGGTATGGGCAGCACTAGGCAACGAGGATAATAATGGTATATTTGTGCGATCCGACACGGCGCGCTTAGACTGGCGGTGGCCAGGAGCAGGGGCTCATTATTCCAAGCAGCAAGAGATGTCTATCAGCCTTGAATTCGGCACATGGAGGCGGGCAAGTTTGTTGGCAGGGAATGTGAGGCATAGTGAGCCCCGTTGTATCGGCGTTGCGAGCTTTCCCATG
This sequence comes from Collybia sp. MG36, assembly GCA_003313185.1. Lineage (NCBI taxonomy): Eukaryota > Fungi > Basidiomycota > Agaricomycetes > Agaricales > Clitocybaceae > Collybia > Collybia sp. MG36. The sequence goes on from QGOG01000701.1 coordinate 4,844, forward strand.
TAGTGCGCGGTCTCTACATCTGAGCACAGTAGCGATTGTTTTCATGTCGTGAACAGCGTGTTGCGAATGAGCAACTCGCGGGCGTTTCTGACAATTTGAAGATGCATCCGGGGAACCGGACGCAGGGAAGCGGCCGCAGCATACATAGGCCGCAAAGGTGTTGGTGGCCGTTCCATCATGGAACAGGCACCAGAGAGTCCATTCTCATCATCCTAGAAGATATTTGGAGGGCTGAAACGGCCCCTCAGACCTCACCAGCAACCCTAAGCCTGGCGGACCCGACCAACCAGGCACAGATGCAGAGGTAAACCTGCAAAACAAAAAAAAACGGTGACGACCACCATTCTTCGGATGGGGGCTGCCTCCAAGTCCTAGACCTGCTAGACCCCCATCAGCGGCCCTAGGCTCTACCGGGCACAGGCACGGATGTGGGGCTAAATGGGGTGATCGCATAATAGCCGGGGCGCGCAATGCAAAGGTAAACCTGGAGGACCAAAACGGCGGCGATCATACGTCTTTTGGCGAGGACTGTCCCCTGTGTGGCGCGGTGGGCCGCTGCGCAAACTCGCCCGGCAAACAAAATAGGCCGCTATGGGCGCTTGAATCCCGTTCGCACGGCCTTTGCATTAGTAATCGCCTCACAAAGACATAAACCTCGAACGGGGACGACTGAGTTCAAACGCTCAGTAGCGTCGGCCCCGCAACGTCGTTATGCACGGGACAAGGCGGGGTTTTTCTTTTCTGATAACATAGCATTGGGAAGCAGAACGGTCGAGTGATATGAGCCGGGGGAACAGCTTCGGATAGAGTGCTCGAAACATCCATAAAATGACGCTTGGGGCTTGTCTCTGTACCCCACACATTCCCATGTGGGGTTCCGGCCAGGTGCGCCCGCGCCCGTACCTTGAAGTTGTGGAGCAGGGGGGGCATCGTCTTTGCCGTATGTGCGGGGTATTGGCGCGAGATAAGACTGGGATCCGTGGTTGTGGTTGGATGTTCAGGTGCATTTCTGGGTCCTGGTTCTCTCACTGGTTGCCCCCTGTGCAGGGCCTCCCGCACTGTCTGCGACGCATAGGACATTTTGGTAAAACTTCACTGAGACATGCATCAAGAACGCTAAACGTGTTTCGTCCCCAATCGAAGTTCATTGGCTGCTGGCTGTCACGCACGGCTGGCGCCGCCCGCCGGATAGGGTTAGGCCCTTTCCATGAAAACTTTTTTTGTCAAAGAACGGGCGCTGGCATGTTTGAATGGTTTCATCTGGGATTCATAATCATGGTGAGTCTCACATCTAGGGGATACGAGCTCGGCGATGCGCTGAGCGCCGCTGCGCACCAACCAACAAAAGGAAGATGGAACAACCCCTGAATATCCCAATGCTAGTCAAGCTGGTGCGTTGTAAAAACTTTCTTTGCTCCAGGATGCGCCAGGATCGGGGTTGGCTCATTTCTAAGATCCTGGTACGTTCAAAGGCGCTCGCGAATCCAGTCCCCGCCCGGTCAGTCACATGAATATTCAAAGCAGACGACCCTACTACCCCTCCCCCGCGCTCTTGGGGCGGTCTATCTATATGGGAATGGGTGGGCCCGGCGCTTCGCGGAGCTTGTCCGGTGTCCACTCATCGACTCAGAAATGGAACATGGACGCCCCTCGGCTTGGAGTTTAATTTTTAATTATGATCATTGGCGGAGAGCCAGGCGGTATGTTCTAGAAACATCGCTGCGCCAGATCCGGATTGTCATTGTGCGGCCCTGCGTTATTTTATGATTTCAACCCGACCTGGATATCGTATTGAATCAACTGGACATTTGGCTTATCTCGTCCAATCCCGGATATCGTCGGCCAATGAACAAACATGCCAAATACTGACACTAGCAACCAGATGTATTTATCCCACCGGCGAATGAGTGTCATTTGGTCAATGGCAACCCCAAACTCTGTTCGAGTGCAAAGGGACATCGGGGCTAGCCGAATGGTGCTACCATCGCAGTCTGATCTGCGTGGTGGGTGGCCTGAATTGGAAATGGAACCAGAATGGCGTGGTCAAACGCCCAGTCTTTCATCTATTGTGCCGTAGCTGTGTAGAAGAATCATTTGGATTCGTAATTCAGGAATGGAGTAGTGATTTCAGTTCAGAAATGGAAATTCCAGATAGACTCAGCCACAGGTGACACTGATAGGTCGGTTCGAAAACCCCTACCGCGCCAAAGAATGGCGATGGCGACCCCCGACGCTTATACCAGTGGCGGTGGCTGGGGTGTTTTAGTGAAACCTTCCGAATGGGTTCCTCGCACAAGGATTGTGTGATGGCCCGTCACCACCTTATGCACCGATAACGTGAGATATTAGCTATTCCTGCAATACTGCTTTTTCATTCCTTCCAATCCTCGATAGGAAACACGATGGCCAGAGATACGGAAAGCCTAAATGACATGGTGTCAGGAGCACCAGCCGCGCAAGGCCGCAGATCGCGTGCCACCAGCAACGGAATTCCCACTCATTCCCGCCGCCTTCTAGTAGTGCCGTCTCGAATTGATTTCTCTTCCGCGTGTGAATCGGAACGATATCCAAAGATCGGTCCACCAGCCCTACGCATGAATAAATAGACATCCATAGGAGGCGACTCAGCCGATACCCATTATGGCATCAACAATTGAACCCGACAGCAAGAATGGTAGCGCCGGTACTGCCAACACCACCGACACCGGTGGTAATGAAAGCTCCGCCGCCACGGTCACGAAGCACGACCCGGGCGGCATCATGCTCACCTCGGCTGATGGGACGCAGATATACGCCGAGTGTGCGGGGCGCGCGCCAGAACGCGGCGTTCCTGCAGTCGTGTTCATTCACGGGTTCCTCATGTGCGCCAACGTTTTCGACGTAATTTTTGAGGACGAGATGTGGACGCGCAGTGTGTGCTTGGTATGTGCGTCCCTGCGGCTTCGAACGGTTTATAAAATTTGGGCTAATCTATATTGATACGGGGGCAGGTTAGGTACGATGTACGGGGGCAAGGTAGAAGCGGGGGGCCGCAGAATGAGGCTGGCTGGGAATCAAAGAGATTTGCGGAAGATTTCGAGGCCGTCGTAGAGTCCTTTGGACTACACCAGCCATACGTTGGCTGGATGGTAAGCAATCAATTCTTCTGCATTGACCAGCTTATAACATGCCTCTTTTAGGAGTCTAGGGGGTACGTCAATTTCTCTCTAATCGGCTTGGAGTGATGCTCACAGTAGCCATATAGCAACCAGCATCGCCGACATCCTATCCTTCCACCCGCCGACCTACTTGTCCGGGATAATCTACATCACCCCACTCCCATACACCAGCACCCAAGTCGGGTCCGCAGCCACCCTCGCCTGCGTCCCGGGGCTAACAAACCCTATCTCCGTTCCCGCGTTCCAGTCCGCCGCGCGGCGATTCGTCGACTTGTGCTCGGGACCGGACCGGGTCCTCTCATTCACGATGCGCCAAGCGTGTTTGGGAAACGCCATCGTACAGCCTGTCGAAACGAGCGCGCGGCTGCTCAATCGATTACAGGATGAGGCCGGGCTGCTGCGCGCGGGGCGGGAGGAGCGCCTGCCGCTCCTATTTGTATATGGAACCCATGATGAGGTGGCGGTGCATGGCCTGGCCCTGGATGCGATTGCTGGCTGGGCAGAAATAGAGACGCGGGGGATGAATGTGGGTCACGTCCCGTGGTTGCAACAACCTGAAGCCTTTCGGGAGACCGTCCTGCAATGGATAAACAGGGTTGGAAGGGGAAAGTTGTGATTTAGCCAGGACTCAGGTGTCTGGCGCTACTAGGCATAGACATTATTCTGTATCAACTCACCAATTCGAACTTGAGGGCCTACTTCAGGCTCAGGTCTCATATGCTGCTTCGATTAGTCCGGCGGGGATACTATACAGTCAGTGATTGGATACCTGGTTCATGGAACCTCGGTAATGAATTCTGACAACAGGAGAAGTAGCAGAATACTGAACGTTTGAACCCCTAGGGCCCAAAGGTGAGCACATATGGCTACGGTGATGGCAGAAGCAAAACATACCACGTGTCCACGTGGCCGTATGTATCATAGTTGACGTCAATAACAGCTCATAAAACAAGACCCAGCGTTATTCACATCGCATGGCCTCCCTGGAGGCTGAACGCACTACATCCGTCTGGTATAGTATGAGATAATCTATTCGTCTTGGGTATGGTGACGATTTATTCTGAGACGGAAGTCGCCGTGCAATGGCCTTCGCGAAGCTCAGTCCAAAGTTGGCAATCTGTCTCATAGCCCAGCCCGGCCAAGACCATTCTATTAGGATGTATGTAGTCCACCGTGGCGCGTGACTGGCGGGACCTTGAAGAACAAGCCTTGAAACCACAGGTGATGTTTACCACTGTTATGCGCAGACGCCATGGCGCCATCCAGAAATCCTGGAAACCGGGATGGGCACCAGGCATATCCTGGAGTTAGCCAATATTGTGGATGATCGGACAAGCATGGAAGCCATCATTCCCGTTCGCGAACGAAGCAAGACGGCATCTTCTGAGTGATGATGTAGCACGCAGATATATATATATATGTATCCGGGTGCGAATATCCTGGCTCTGACCAATGTTCAATGGGCTTGCAGATGGAATTAAACGTTTAGCCGTGGGATTGGAATGTGAATACAACCAGCGCACTGGGAATTTGGAAGTCGAACACTCGAGACGTGTCAAACTGGCACTTGAAGCTGAATTCACAGAAGGGAGTCGCCTGGTGTTGGCGGTGGGTCATCGGCGATGCCATGGCTATGAGTTTCAGATCGGCGCAGCTACCAACTGAGACCTAGCCCAATCTTGAAGTAGACAGAAAAAGCATCTGTTGATCCTCTTCCCGGCACCGCTGCTTGCCGATCGGAACTCCGCCGCGCTTGGCCGTGATGCGGAGATTTGATTGAAGCCGGAGTACACACACAGACTGGGGGCAAGGGCCAAAAACGTCGGTGAACAGACGCATCCGGAATGGGTAGAATCCAACTGTAATTTTCGACCAGTCCCTTGCTGGTTTCCAAGGCCGCCAAAGGAAAACAAGGTTGGAGGGTGGTGGACCCCTCATTGCCCTATCCTTCATCGGTGCTTGAACGACCTGAATGGATGGAACTTGATGGATCGCGTTCATTAGACTTCCGGACCTCACTCTCACGGCGTGTTCTTGAGACTCCAGGGGATAGATCTTGGGTTTCAACGGGAAATGGAGAACTCGCTGGGCTCATGCGGCATGCACAAACCCAGAACAGAAAGCAGGGAGCCATGTAATTGATTTGCCTGATGGGGGGGCAGGGATGAAGGCACGAGTGGGAATCTCACACACATGGGGGTTTCCCGTGTCGCGCAATTCCATCATTATGGGCAGTCCTGGCGTTGTCCGAAATGATTGTGCAACAGGCTAGTGCGTAAGTGGTGCACAAGGACGCACTCAACGTGGAGGTCTTGAACTCTGCCAGCGCCAGTACGGCGGGGAGGTTGACAAAGACATGAAAGGGCAGAAATACCGAGGTCCCGTGTGCTGTTGGGTGATCTGAGGAGGGCTCGCACGTGCCGTAGGCGTGGGGCGTGCTTTCCTTGTTTTGTCCCAAACTCTCGCCTGAACATTCAAAAACTCTATCGAACCCTGGAGACTCTGGGCGGGTCATCAGATCTTTCCCAAATCCTGGATCCTGCGTGCAAAGGGTGGCCATAAACCCAGAGCCATTGCTTGTTTTCTCAGTGGAGGTTGCGGATCAAGCCCAAACTCGGGATTGTAGTAATAGAGATTTCGTCGGGAGATAATTGCTCGTTCCCCAAGGACCGGAGGAGGTTTGTCGGCCAGTATTGAATATTATTTCCTGAATAATAGCGGATATTTTTTTTAGTCAAGGGTTGTCAAATTAGAAAGTCCGACATCCCATAAGGATCCACAAGGATCCGGTAAAGCGATTCAGTGGCTTTCTTCCTCGAGTGCCTTGCCCCTTCGTTCAACGAATCCTTGGTTTTTTGACTAACCTCTCGTTCCCCGCTGACGCTTTCTTCAATATAATCATTTCTCCTCGGGGTAGAACACCGCGCCACTGGATTCCTCTATCTCCAGACACACCACTATGCCGATGGCTGGCGCCTCCGTGCCATTCAAATCAGCTATGCCACCCAAAGCCGTGGCGACTCTTCTTTTGATTGAGAACTCGCACGCCATGTCATTTATATGGCCTGATCTTCGAGATCACTATCTGCACACACTCGTTGAACGACTTGATAATGGCAATGAGGCCCTTCCTGTATGTCCCCGATGCACATCATGTCTCCATCGACTGGCTTATTCCATATAGATCACTACCTTCATACTCGAAACACTCCCCACCGAGTCTCATGAATCTAACCCCAGCCCCCGTCAGTACGACAATGTTTACACCGCCCTCCATGATGTCAAAATCAATTGTGCACCCGGGAACCGGCTTTCGGCGGGGCATATTCTGAATGGGATCGACGTATGTCTATTCTATCATTGTTAGTGAGCGAGACCTCTGATACTTCACTCTCAGTTCCTGGCATCAGCCGTATTCCAAGGACAATCAGTTTCGCGTAATCTCATTGTCATTGCAGCTGCCCCCCCGTCGGAGAGTACCAATAACACTGCCTGTGCTCTGTTTCAAGGGCAGAATGTGTGGCACCAACTCGCGCAAAAATTGGCACAGGTATGTACATTTCCACCCACGTATGTATGTAACAATTCTGATAAACACCGCAGACCGCAGTCCGCTGCCATCT
>QGOG01000705.1:0-10596 GCA_003313185.1 Collybia sp. MG36
CAAGATCCTCGGCCTCCTGGGCGTCGTCGTTCAGGACGTCACCACATTGGTCGGTGTGACCTGCACCCCCATCAATGTCCTCGGCATCGGCCAGGGAGGCGCATGCAGCGCGCAGCCTGTGTGCTGCAGCAACAATGATTTCGTGAGTCCTCCCCCTTCCTAGTGGCACACCGTAGCTGATTTCTGTCACAGCACGGCGTCGTCGCCATCGGCTGTGTGCCCATCAACATTGGCCTCTGAGGATTTCCTAGTCACCCCAAAGTTGAATATGATAGTCTTGGATGTGTCCTCGTCGAAATTGTTGTAGCGCAATGTCATTTTTCGTGTTTATGATTTGAAATTGGCGGGGCAACCTCACGAGTTGAGTTCATGGGGGATTCGCTCTGCACCAGCGTGTAGGCTGTTTTCAAGCATTCAGATTTCCCAGAAAAAATTAAAATGTGTCAACCGTGGGGGCTTTCGGTAATCCTTTGCCTGCCTTTGTTGTTTCGAGGCCAAGACACGAGGCCGCTCCAGGCCTGTGCCCTGGACCCATCGCTGGAGCATCTCAGATCTACACGGGTGGCTGTGTCGAGCTTTGCACATGTTGTGGTCGGCTCGGATGATCATGACAATCTTTTCTGGTGAGATAATGATACTGCGAAAAATCTTGGTTGAGCACGAATACCACCACCGTTCGGCCACCTATTGTATAAAAAATGACAAAGTACATCCTCGTTTCTGGAGGCGTCGTCAGTGGTATTGGCAAGGGTGTCATTGGTACGATGCATAACTTGCATAAATCATTCAATGCCTGAGATGTTGCGTGGTAGCGTCGTCCACGGGCCTCTTGCTCAAAACAGCGGGGCTCAGAGTAACGGCCATCAAGATTGATCCCTATATGAACATTGATGCTGGTACGATGCGGCCGACTGAGCATGGTAAGTTCCAGCAAAATGCTGTGACTCATGATGAACACCTCTACCAGGCGAGGTGTATGTCCTCAACGATGGCGGCGAGGTCGACTTGGATCTCGGGAACTACGAACGTTATTTGAATGTTACACTTTCTCGGGATAATAACATTACCACCGGCAAGATCTACAGAGAGGTCATCGAGAAGGAAGTACGTGTCATGGCTCAATTCAAGACGGCTGATGCGATTGTGTACAGAGAAAAGGGGACTACTTGGGAAAAACAGTACAGGTGTGTGCCACCTTGTTAATGCCTCCTACTTCAGAAGGCCTTATCTAGACTAGATCGTGCCCCACATAACAAATGCCATCCAGGATTGGATCGAGCGTGTCTCGAAAATCCCAGTCGATGAAACGGGCGAGGAGCCTGATGTGTGCATTGTTGAGGTATGCCACTTGCTTCCATCCTCCGGTAATATATTATCGCTGATATCAAGCTCGGGGGGACCGTCGGGGACATTGAATCCGCGCCATTTGTCGAAGCAATGCGGCAATTCCAATTCCGCGTCGGCCATGAAAACTTTGCCCTCATCCACGTCTCCCTCGTTCCGGACATGCACGGGGAGCAAAAGACGAAGCCGACGCAGACGACGGTGCATTCACTTCGCGGGCTTGGCCTGCTTCCCGATCTTGCACGTAGTTGCTGCACTAACAGGCTTACACTTACCAACCCATGTCATAGATCGCCTGTCGTCTGCTGATCCCACAGCCCCTTAGCCCGGCCACAAAAGCCAAGATATCCATGTTTTGTCATGTCACCTCGGAGCAAGTCTTTGGTGTTCACGACGTAACCTCGGTATATCATGTTCCTCTGCTACTCCAGTCCCAAGGAATCGTGGAATACCTCACAAAAAGGCTCAACCTCCCGAGCGTCAGCGTCAGCGAACAGATGATGCTCAATGGGACTTCGCTCCGTAAGAGGTGGAAAGACCTCACCACCGGGTATGTACATATAATTCGCACTGGTGCACCATTTCACCCGATGGAGATTCACAGGCAGGAGCGGCTGTTTGATACTGTGACCATCGCGCTAGTGGGAAAGTACACTGACCTCAAGGATTCGTACATGTCGGTGACAAAGGCGCTTGAGCACTCGGCGTTCCGAGTGCACCGAAAACTCATAGTGCAGGTTGTTGCCCTGTTCTTCTAACCAAACCCTTCTGACACCAGGCATAGTGGGTCGAGTCATCCGATCTGGAGCCTGAGACGCAAGAATCGAATGCGGCGAGATACCACGATGCGTGGCGGGCTGTCGTGGGCGCAGAGTTCGTCTCAGCGTTCAAACTACACACAACAATATTTGACAAATAATGTCAGGGGCATCCTCGTTCCGGGCGGGTTTGGGCAGCGCGGGACTGAGGGTATGTTGATGGCCATCAAATACGCCCGCGAACAGGGGATCCCCTTCCTTGGTATCTGCCTTGGCTTCCAGCTCGCGGTCATCGAATGGGCGCGGAATGTCCTAGGGCTCTCCCGTGCGCCCCGCTCTTCCTCACCCCCGCACAACCACTGACACATAGCCAGACGCAACATCGACAGAGTTCGCTCCGGAAACTGCGCAGCCGGTGGTCATATTCATGCCGGAGATCTCCAAGACGCACATGGGCGGCACCATGCGGCTGGGGCTGCGCCCGACTGTGTTCGAGCCCGAGACGGAAGCGTGGTCAAAGGCGCGTTCGTTGTATGGAGGCGCGGGCACGATTTGGGAGCGCCACAGACACCGGTACGAGGTCAACCCGGAGTATGTGGAGCGCCTGCATGCAAGCGGGTTGGCGTTTGCGGGCAAAGACGAGAAGGGCGAGCGCATGCAGATTCTCGAGCTTTCTGGTGTGTTTTTTTGATGTACCCTGGTTGGCATGACTGAACTGAAGAGGCACAGATCATTCATTCTTCATGGGATTCCAGGCGCACCCCGAGTTCTGCACGCGCCCACTGAACCCGTCCCCACCGTTCCTTGGCTTCATCGCTGCGGCCTCTGGCGCGCAGGTCTTGGAGGAGCAGCTCGAGTTCCAGCGCGCCAATTTCAAGCCGCCGCATCCGGTACATGCGATGGTCAGCGAAGCCGACCTGAAGAGCGGGCGAGGCACCGGGATGGAGATGGCAGAAAAAGTTGTCAACGGCGCGCTTGATGTCATCAACGGGACTGCTTGACGGGATGGGAACCGCAGGGGCCATATTATATCTATTATAAAACACATGTATCGATTCATCTTTTTTATAATCACGACGGTCATGCATCCATATCGACGTCTAACTTGCTGGGCGGCACCGCCTCAACTTGCTCGACGCCTACGCTTCCTGCTGGCCTCCAGACATTTCCGGACGTCGCTTTCCAGAGACGAATGCGCCCATCATTCCCTGCGCTGGATAGGACAGTCCTATCGACACGAAAGATGATGCTTCAGATCCCTAGAAGCGTGCATCAAAATAAAAACCTACCCAGTGATGTTCCACTCTACTCGCCCAACAGCCGACCTAGGGAAAGATAATGAGTAACACACCAAAAATAGCACAACCTAGACATACTTGTGTTGATCAAAATCGGCAACTATCGTCGCAGTCCATTTGGCCTCCTCAGCCTCCGCATCATCCTGTGCTTCATTATCTGCATCGAGGTCCTCCCCAGGCCGCACTTTCCAGATACGGACGTGACCATCGCGTCCGCCAGTGGCGATGAGGTGGTAGGAGCGGCCGCACGAGGGCGCCCATGCAACGGAAGTGATGGAAAAAGGCACAGGAGCCTGGGGCTCCGTATCGGTATGCATTGCAGTCGGGTTAGGAGGGACCTCGGGCGCTGCGGGCGGAGGATCAGGGGAGGGATCCAGGATGAGGAGAGTAGCAGGTTTCCGGGACGGTGTTAGTTGAATCAACTAATGACCAACATGAGCGTTGACTTTGGCTGTTTGGAGCACACCCTCACCTTGATGACCCCACTGACTCCACTGCCGGCAGCGATAATCTCGCCCCAGTAGCGGTCTTTGCACCAGGAGAGACACCACCCGCCATCCGCCTCACGATTTCCCAGCCCTGGTCTGGCCGATGTTGGCATAGTGCCCTGCTGCAGGCCTTGTTGAAGCGCCTGTGCAACGAGCGACGCAGAAGCGCCATCGAGGGTCGCGTTGGATTGTGTCGGGGTGGCAAGGGCGATAGTATGTGTGCGAGAGAGGTACGAGGGCGATGTGGATGATGGGATGTTTTGCATGTCTATCTCTTCAGAGAGCTGCCAGGTTGTCAGCGCGGGCTGCTCGAGACATTCGTATATCCGCAGGAAGTTGTCGGACGCTATGGTCGCCTGGACGACATTGGTCAATAGCTTTTTGGGGTCGGGGCTAGAGCGCACCAGTTTCAACCCAAAGTGGTGTGGAGCAAATTCAACAGCTCTGACAGTCCCGCGCGCGTCGAGGAGAACGGCCCTCTCGGCCCAGCGTAAATTGGGTCCCTGTGTCGATGCTCCTGCCCCAGGCCCGTTCCCATTCGAGATCGGTTGTCCGCCCGGCAGCAGCTGCTCCCAGACCTTGACGGTTCTGTCAAATGAAGACGATGCGATTATGGAACCAAACTCCGGGTGCGCCCAGCTCAATTTTGAGACCGCCGCATCGTGTGCCTGCGCGCTCGGTGAGTCTGAGAACCCTGCGGGTGCCTCCACGCGCGCGCCAACTCACCTTCCAATCATCCTCGACACTCCAGGTTCCGTTATTTTCATCAAGGCGCCAGACTTTGATTCTGTGGAAGGTCAGATAATATCGACCACAGAGCCGAAATCCCATACCGTTGATCTAAACTGCAGGTTGCTAGACGGAGTCCATAGAAGTCGTACGACGCGTCCGTAACGAGGTCTTTGTGCGCGCTTTGGATCAGGCCGGTTTGAATCATTCGTCCTAAACCCTCTACGGACAATCAACCTGAGATTTGACAACGAACTTCGCTTAATTTTGAGGTTGAGTGAGAGAGCATGTGAGCAGCCCTTAGATGATACAGCACCACACACGGATAAGCACAAACACGGGCGCTGTTGAAATTTGAAAACCGGTGTAGCCCCCAGCCTCCTTCCCAGGCCATACGTCGTGGTTCAGAGGGAGAAATTTTTACCAAGTCTTTATCTTATCTTGTTGATTATCTATTTATCCGAAATTTATGCGATATGTTCTCCTCTGAACCACTCTGTAAGGCCTGGCATAAAACATTTGTAAACAAGGCCGCGCCACCGTGATAGTGACAGGCACTCATGGCGGGGTTTCAATCAACGATAAATTCCCGACTTATTCTCATTTGTCATTGTTCAATAATCATGATGTATGTAGTCGATTGCTCCACCACTGCCACTTCTTGAATCGCAGAACCGGACTGACAGGTTATTGTTCAACCATACTCCTGGCAGCTCAGAGCTGTTGAGACCGCATTGAAGCACAGTTGAGACACATCTTTCATTCCCCTTCAATATTGCTCTCCCCACGTGATTCACCATTTATTGAAACCCCGTCATGAGTGCCTGTCACTATCACGGTGGCGCGGCCTTGTTTACAAATGTTTTATGCCAGGCCTTACAGAGTGGTTCAGAGGAGAACATATCGCATAAATTTCGGATAAATAGATAATCAACAAGATAAGATAAAGACTTGGTAAAAATTTCTCCCTCTGAACCACGACGTATGGCCTGGGAAGGAGGCTGTGTAGCCCCCATGGGCCCCATGGCCATGAAAGTTGCGTGTTCAACATTTTTTTTTATTTTTCGTTTGGAAATTTAGGCGGAAAGTCTGGCTTTCCTCCTTTGAAAATTGAACATCTCCCAACAGTACGGTGCGGATTCCAAATCATTTCAGGAACTTGCAAGGTCACGGCGGCAACACCCAATCGTAAAGACAATATTTCATCGCGCTACAACAAAAACACATTCGTATCACACAGTTCTGGAAAAAATCCAGAGTAATCTTTAGAGACCAATGTTGATGGGGCTGCACCCAATGGCAATGACACCGCTCTATAAAGAGAAATCAGCCGCATGAATCGGCAAGGACGGGAATGACCGACGAAGCTATTGTTGGTGCAGCACACCGGCTGCGCGGTGCACGCGCCTCCTGAGCCAATCCCGAGGACGTTGATGGGGCTGCAGGTAATGCCGATCGGTGTGGTGAGATCCTGAACGACGACACCCAAGAGACCGAGGAGGGTGGATGCAGCGAGCGAGTTGGCCTGCAACAAATATTGGTCAAAGCCCCGTCGAAGTGCTGGTGCGTTGACTTACAGCCTGGACGCTGTTGCAGCACTGAAGTCCGGAGACATTGCACTGGCTGGCCGGGATGGAAGTCCCAGTTGGGGCGGGCTGAATCCAGGCAATGAATTCAATATCATTGTCATGACAGTGCGTGACTACATACCGCCGTCACAGTGACCGTCGTGGTCGCCGGAGGGTTGTTCGGCATGGCGGTCGCAAGGATAGTGAGGGCGGAGACAGTCAGGAATGAGATGCGGGAGAACATGTCTGAGAGATCTGTTGAACTTCTGTGGGGAGTTGTTCGACTGGAGGATGTGCATGGATCCCAGCTCCCTTTATACGAGTTGGGGCTCCATGTTGGGTTAGTCCACTTTCGCCAAGGCGGGTGCCGATTCTCAAGTCCTGCCCTCACGCACTACTCCCCCAACGCATGTGGGACCCATATCCGTTAGAATTTCCATAAGTATACCACAACCTCCGAAACTCTCACATATCGAAATGATGCTCCACAATCATATTATCGGCCTTGTCAACGTTGCGACGTCGCCTATCTGATGAGTCATCAAAGTCATACTTCCTGTTTGGGTATGTTTTAAAACATTCCGACATCGGCGATACAGCGCAGAACATCGCCTATGTTTTCTGATTTTCGTCATAGCCTGGGCGAAAATGAGCTCATTGTCGATCAAAGTGATCGTTTAGCCACGAGTCGATGGACTATGACAGAACTGGGCATGTGTATGATGGGGACATCAACCCTGGCAGAACAACTGTCAAAGGACTCATCTTTTCAGGCTCAAATCTCACAGGAAAAAACCTTACCCATGTGACTCGCCTCGATTGTTTGGGGGATCTTGGGGAAAACATGACCCTGTTTGAATGTCCAAGGGCTTGCTTCTTCAAAAGATCCCACTCATGACCCGCCCACTAGAGACTGTTTATTTGTTTCTATTATAGTCGGGCACCTGCGGGGTGAATTTATTCCCGATGGTAGCCTGTTAGGAAGTCATAATTAACATATCGCGTTCAGTTCCAAGAATGGGACTAACATGTAGATGTGACACCGCGGTCTTCCTTCGCGTGCATTCAACATCTGCTTCGCTCGGTGGCCATGTATGATTCAATTTCTGACCACCACGTTCTAGCATCAGGAATCGCGATTGCAAAAATTTCCCCATTCGCACAGATTCACCTAGGCCAAACAATCTGCCGTGAACTCGTGAATAACGGAGTTTGTAGCGCGATGCCTCGCTCACACGCCGGTCTCATCGCAAGACCCCCGTCACTATACTTCTGTCCCTAAAGCCCAAGGGACGCAGCCCCAAATGTAAAGGCGGTGGTGGAGGCGAGGGAATCTGTGGAGCTGAGAAGACAGTGGCGTTGGGGATAGCTGTCCTGGTACAAACAATTGCCTGAGCTTGGACATGACCACCGCACCCTGATCAGCTGGAACTTCTTCCTGGGCTTGAGAAGGGGAGGAAGCGGAAACTTGGAACCAGCATCGGCCGCGTTAGTGCTTTCCAGATGGCGACAATGGACGCCACCTCATCACCACCTCGGTCCCAGTCGAACCCGCAATGGACCCGGGTCAAGGCGTGTTGGCGATGCTAGCTGGGCTGTGGATATAACCGAGCGTTTGGTCAACAAAAATTTATCCCAAACTGAATTTTGCAAATGAGGTTCGACTCAGTTGACGAAGCGGAGCCGCTTATCAGTCACTAGTTCAGATCTACTCTGGACTTATTGGCAAATTTATGCAAGACTTTCAGTCATCGTGGGCTGCCAATGCCTAGGCCCGAAGCTGAGTGGAAACTTGGAACGCGGACTCGGCGAAGCACGGCATGACAAGTGGAGTCGACAACTTCGCCCCCTGGGTCATACAGGGTCATACAATGATATACACAGACACACAACCAGGAAATCGGAGCTATTTTGGGACTGAGGCATCCCCACTGACTTGTGCGCTGAGGCTACGCGACAAGTCGCCAAAACAACACGCCGGGACATTGGGCTACATTTCCTCTGATCAGCGGGTAGCCCTCACTCTCACAGTGGTACAAATGAGCAAATGTTTATTGCGCTACAATACTCTCAACGAAGGCACACTGCTTCAATTCATATACGACTTTGGCGCGAACGAGCAACCTTTAGAGGCCAACGTTGATGGGGGTGCACCCAATGGCAACGACACCATTCTATGAAGAGAATCAGCCGCATGAATCGACAAGGACAGGAATGACCGACGAAGCTATTGTTGGTGCAGCAAACTGGCTGCGCGCTGCACTGATTACCGGCAATTCCGACGGCAGTGATGGGGCTGCAGGTCACACCGACCAATGCGGTGACATCCTGGACGACAATGCCCAAGAGGGCGAGGAGGCTGGACACGGCAGTCGAGTTGGCCTGTCAAACACCCCGGTCAGCATCATCCAGAAATGTGCGAGCACGTTGACTTACAGCCTGGACGCTGTTGCAGCATTGCAGTCCGGAGACATCGCACTGGCTGGCCGGGATGGAGGTCCCAGTTGGGGCGGGCTAATTCAGACAGTGGTCAATATTGCGTTGCCACAGCCGTGCACGACGACATACCGCCGTCACAGTGACCGTCGTGGTCGCCGGAGGGTTGTTCGGCATGGCGGTCGCAAGGATGGTGAGGGCGGAGACAGTCAGGAATGAGATGCGGGAGAACATGTCTGAGAGATGTGTTGAACTTCTGTGGGGCGTTGTTCGACTGGAGGGTGTGCATGGATCCTAGCCCCCTTTATACGAGTCTGGGGCTCCGTGTTTAGTTAGTCCAGTTTCGCCAACCCGCTGGAGGGTGCCCGTTCTCAATTCTGCCCCCATGCGCTACTCCCCCCGACGCATGTGGGACCCATATCCGTTGGAATTTCCGTGTGTGTACCACAACCTCCGAAATTCTCACCGATCGAAATGATGCTCCACAATTATGTTATCGGTCTTGTTATTGTTGCGACGTCGCCTATCTGATGGGTCATTAGAAGTCCTCCTTCCTATCTCGGATATGTTCAAAGCATTCCGACGGCGGTGATATGGTGCAGAGGATCACCTATGTTTTCTGATTTTCGTCATAGTCGGAATGAGCTCATTGCTGATCGAAGTGATCGTTTAGCCACGAGAGGGTGTGGTATGATAAAACCGATCACATGTGTGATGGGGATGTCAACTTTAGGAAGAGCTGTCAAGCCTGTCGGAGCAATTTTTTTTTCATGAGTCAACACCGAGGAAATATTCATCTAGAATGAATCCGCGGGCCACAGGCTCCCGAATTATTTGGAGTACATTGGACACATAATCCTATGTACGTGCGCGTGAAAATCGAACCTTTACCGCAATTGCCTGGGGGTCCCCTACCAACTCGCGTCCACCCACAGCCGGCGGCAAGACACCCCCGGAGCCGCTGGCGGGCCATCACTGAGTGGATTATTTACCTTTATTACAATCGGGCACCTAGTATATATTGAATAACTTCCTCATGATCTATTTCCATGACGTGAGTATCTTAAATTGTTAGGAAGCCGGAACACACCGCGCTCAGGTGCAAAAATAGGGCTACCAGACAGGCGTGGCAAGCTTCCATAACAAATCTCCAGAATAGGCTTCGTTCCATGTACCCTCCAAGCAGGATGCGACTTCATGTGAGGGCTTTTTATCATTGATTCATTGACAATGGAGCTTATGATGGGATCTGTGGTTGCTCACCTGGCTATTTTAGCGGATGTAACCCCACACTAGTCCCGCCCCATGCGGCCAAGCAATTCCCATTGCTGATCCGCCCTGTGCAATTCTAGGTGGTAATAGCGGTTTGAGTGAGGGTGGTGGGTAGCGTGAGGAGGTTTGTGGAGCGATCCCCAGAGCTGAGAGCGCAGTGGCGTTGGAGAGGCGGTGGCTGCAGCGGCCCTGGTAAGAACACAGTAACACTTTCCCGAGTTAGAGATCACGGTCGCATCCTGATCGGTTCGCGGCCACGGAGAACCTGACATCTGCCAGTGATGTAATGACAACGGACGAGGCGAGTGAGGGATAGGCTGGGATAGACTGGGTTTGATACTTCGGGTTGGGGTTCAAGTTTGCATGGGAATACCATAGTACGATATTCCATCCCAAGTTTCGAAGTGGTGACAAGTCTTATGTGCTATTGTGGTCATAGCTCCCGTCCAATGACAGGCGCGCATTGGTTTGACCGTGGCGTGGGTAGTATAGTCGAAAAGTGGGAGCGTTTGAGTGTCCTACATAATGTTACAATCGCGTGGACCGATAGTATGGTTGTGCAAAGGCAACTTTCGCCCTCTGGACCATACAATGATATACACTAACACACAAGTACTTGTGCAAATGGGGCAACCATTGCTGCACATGGCAGCGAATATCTCGCATCGACACCAAACCACTGGCTGGTAGCTCTATGATGGTT
>QGOG01000716.1:0-17156 GCA_003313185.1 Collybia sp. MG36
CCATCTTTTCGTTGTGGTCGACGACCGATTCCGTTCCCCCGTATCTGGGATTCCCCTCCACATCGAGCTATTATCATGACATAGACCTGATATTTGGGATAAATTATGGCACATTCTGTGAGAGCAGCAGGGCTTTGAATGGTTCGGGAGGTTGGATATTTCGCTGTGGGTCGGTCATGGTTGGAATCAGCAAAGGTAACAAAGTTCACATTTTTTTTCCCAGGGACTTGACGCATGCTACTTCTATGATATATCACAAGTCTCCACGCGTTCGAGGTGCTGGATTTTTCGAACAAAACCGGCCGCAGCTTGCAAAATGAAGATCTGACGCGCGTAAATGAACAAATTATCATTCCACTTGGTAGAGGAAAGTGCCCATGTTGGGGTCTCGAGTAAGTCAAAACTTCTACGCTGGCCTTGCGGGTCGTCTATTCTCAACGACCGACAATGGTACGTGCGCCGATCATTAGGTTAATCCACTCAAACTCGTGCATCTCGGCGGGGGGTGAGAAGGCCAACATTACACTGTACAGCCCTCAAACACGTCGCCATACACATATCGGCGCGGCGATGTCTTGTCCTGACTCCCTGCTACGTAACGAATCACTCAGCTGCCGTCCTTTCCGTCGTCGATTCTTTGCATTGGCAGCCCGCGTTTGACGGTCTTCGCAAAGTGACATGCACTCCTGCCCGGCGAGTCATGTCCGGGTTTAATGAGGGAGCGCGTCCATTTGATATGGCCGACCAGTTGCATAACAGCTGACTGGTAGGGCATTAGGCTTTGATGATATAAAGGGTTTTTGAACCTGTTGACGGCCGAATCCTGAATACTATTGGGCATGGACTCCTCTAATCTTCCGACCACAACAGAAAGACTTGAACCGTTGTTCCAGTTCTACGGTATGTAGTCAACGTTGCACTCCACCATAGTCGCCGAACATTGAACCCGAACGCTACCATGGACTCTTTTGTTCGATTATGTGAGTGGGCGTGTGATGCTGCACTGCTATCGACCTACGCAGCTCTTGGCAGTTTGTCTGGGATTTGCGCCACCCAAGCCTGGACATCCGCCAACACAAATCATGACACATGAATAATAAGAATCTGGGTTAGCGTATATTCTACCTGAGCCCTCATTTTCTGATCAGTTTATTAGGTTGCAATCGCGCTGTAAGCTCTGAATTGAGCATAGTTGGCAGGGTTATCAGCTTACCGACAAAGTTAGTATGGGAGTATGTTGTATGAAACCACCCTTGACTCAAGCTAACCCACCGTCGCGGAAGAAATAGTGGCAGTGTACGCGGAATTATTTTCACCACTCAGCCACTTACATTGTCTCCTCGTAGCCTCAACGCCCGCACGGCCTTCCAAGAGACGATTGATGATGATCCTGCACCAACGTCCTCGCTCCGCTTTGCAACTCCCAACCCGATACTCATATCAACAAGTCAAGGTCAAGTGTGGGCCTAAGAAAGGACCGGTGTCGGCGCGGCCATATAACCACTATCGCAACCCAAGCCCAGTTACGATATTATGCTAGTTTTTCGTACGTTGTCTGACCATATTATCCTTCAAATCAATCTCGATCTATCGAAGCCCATCTAGTTTTGCCTCAAACTGCGGAGCCACTCTCGTTCGTCAGACATGGTGAGGAAATAAAGAGCTGATTGGCGACTCGGAGCCAGGAGCATCTTGCTTATTTCATAGTTCCATGTCATTCAGTTCGGCCTGGCGAGGGCGGTTTTTTTCCGGACTGCCGAACACGAAAAATATCCCTAACGCTAGACCCGTTGGGTGGTGTGGGGGGCACAAATCAATGATTAGAAGTAAGATTTGAGCATTATGACCCTATCTGAGCCTGAATTTGTCAATTCATTGTCAACGGCTCGAATTAGGAGGACCTGTGGGGCGCAAATCTTTCTTCAACTCCTGACCATGGCCACTGGACGCGGGCCATTTGCGCAGGAAATTAGAAGTTCAAGAGAAACAAGCAGGAAGGAATATACTATGAGCATTGGTGCACCAGAAACTGGGTCTGTTGCTCACCCACATATTCACCAAATTTACCCACAGCTTCGTCCCCAGGTCTAATAGGGACGCCGACAATTTTTGGGATCATATACTAGGTGTTCGGGTTGATCACATAGGCAGGGCTCCGCCCCTTCAAACATTTTCCGACACAGACAG
Source organism: Collybia sp. MG36 (assembly GCA_003313185.1). Taxonomy (NCBI): domain Eukaryota; kingdom Fungi; phylum Basidiomycota; class Agaricomycetes; order Agaricales; family Clitocybaceae; genus Collybia; species Collybia sp. MG36. The sequence goes on from QGOG01000716.1 coordinate 2,188, forward strand.
CATTGCCACAGTGGAGAAAGAGGAGCGGGTTCTCCGGGATGCCGTGGCCTCCATCCGATCCCGCTTTGCCAACGAAGAACGAGCCTTGTGCCGTATTTTAGGGGCACTCCGTGAGCATCGTGTACATGAAGAACGCGTGATCGAATCGCACATCCTCGCCATCCGCCACCACCACAATCTCCTTGTCCCCGTGTCGCGCCTCCCTCCCGAGGTTCTCTCTCGGATCTTTCTGTTGCATTTACAGACGGATGAGCAGTGGCTAGATGCAGCGCTCACCAGCAGCCACGTGTGTGGACGGTGGCGGCAGATTGCACTAGGCTGCCCGGAGTTGTGGTCGTACATTAAACCTGAAGACTGTGGTGCTGCGACTTACATGGAGACGATGCTTGAGCGTTCCTGCTCTGCCCCTCTGTCTCTCGTCGTTGGCGCTGGGACAAGCACCCGGGAAGTGGCCCTGGTTGTCAAGAACCTGCATTGACTTCAGTCGCTCGAGCTGGACATTCTATACCTAGACGACCAGGGCTGCCGCGTTTTTTATCAAACCTTCAGTCAGCCGGCTGCTTTCCTCCGGTCTCTAACAGTGACCTCAAGTTGCGAGCAATCGACTTCAAGTTTAGCCTTCCCGCCTGGATTTCTCGGCGGACGGACACCCAACCTGCGCTATTTCAAGCTTTCCACCTCCTCTTGCGTGCCATGGAACTCGGCCCTCCTCGAAAACCTAGTCACTCTGGACGTTGAAGGACGCTGTTGCATTTCGGGGGAACCCGACGACCCGAACTCATCCTCATTCGGAATGTTGCTCTCTGCTCTGGCGAAGATGCCATCGCTTGAATACCTTGCCCTTGGATGCTGCATCCCCCCGCCTGCGTCGGTTGTGAAGCATATCCATGTCGATCTGCCAAACCTCAAGCAGCTGCAGCTCCGGGGAGATCGATTGAGCCGTTGCACACATTTCCTCAGGCACATTACCATTAATCCAAGCGCAACTCTCTTTTTGACCCCCCTCTGTGGCACTGCATCCAGGGAGGATGTTGACGAATTCCTGAAAATTCTCCCATCCTACATTTGTACGACCTCCCCGTCCGCCGCTCGGGCACTTGAATTCACCGGAGGTTTTAATGAGTATATCATTGAGGCATGGGCAGACAGGGATTCCCAGAATCATCAGCAAAAGAGGGCATTACTTTTGTCACTTCAGAAGACTTTGAGACTTACACTGACTTTTACAAGTCCATGAGACTTTGAAAGCCATACAAAGTGGTTATAAGTAATCACAAGTCAAAAAGTAGCTCAAGTAGCAAAGTACATACGACGAACTACTGTATAAAAACTTATGGGCACATCCGCGGGTAAAATTCCGCGAACCGTACCCGCATCTGTGTAAACCGTGCCCGCGGGTGCAGGTATTGACCGTGGTGTGTACAAAAACCTTTGCGCGCACCGACGCACAATACCGCAGGTACAACCTGCGGTATCATGGTTGCCGAATCCCCCATTTAGCCACCCAACGCCGATGCGCACGTCAAATGACGCGGCGATCGCCGTTGGGAGGGTGGAGGGGGAGGGTCGTGTGCGTGTGCATTAGTGGGTAGTGGTACGTACGTTGCACTCCCTCACGAGTGAGGGAGTCGGCCAGCGGGGGTTCCGATGATGAAAATGGTACCCCCGACCGCTCCATTTGTGGGAGTAGCGAACGTGTGATGTCGATGAGGATAATGAATGCACCCCCAGCTCTCCCATTTGCGGGAGAGGGGGGCGGCGAACATGTAGTGTGACCAAAACGAGTGAACCCCCAACTCTCCCAAGTGCGGAGGGGGGGTGTGGCGGGCTGTTACATCGGGGTGAGCGGTGAGACGAGAATGAAAAATCTTACTGGTGGCCAACTCCCTTGTCGCGATCATGCGATGCGAAACAAAATGAAAAAAAGCGTATCCAATTCTCCCAGTTGCAGGAGAGGGAGGTCGTGAGCTGGGCGAAAACAACTCCCAATTGCGGGAAAGGGAGGTGGCGATTTGAGGTGACAGGAGAGGCGGGGAGCGATGACCACGGTGATTGTGTGTGATGCGCAAACCCTCCGCAAGTCGTTCAAACTCCGCTCGAAAACTGGCCACGTCACCCACTCGTCATTGGTTCGCCTTTGCTCCACGCCTTGCTTCTTGCCCCATTGTTCCCCTCACCCTCAACGCCCATATCTACGGCCAATGCCCAGGCGACAGGAGCACTCCCTGGTGCTGTTGTGAGTAATACTACCCCTTCCCTTGCATTACCAAGGTCTCACTTTAGTTGGTATGCCAGCGACATCCGCCGACAACGATGCTGCCACCTCCCTCGTGCCCCGACGTGAACATGCGCTGGATTCTTCTGCAACCGCGACCGCTAGGGACAGCCTGCCCTTGAACATCATCACGCCGCTGCCACAATGCCTGGTATTGCCAGTAGGATCAGGACCACTCGCTGCGCAGGCCTAGTATGATTTGGTAAGTCTCCTTTCTTTTGTTCCTCGCACATGTACCATACTGATTCGCACCACTGCCAGACAATCGGTTGCATGACATACTCGTTCTCAAGCTCACCTTCGCCTTCTCTGGGGTGTGCACTTATTCTCTATTTCTGTACATCTGTGATGCTAACCCAAATACATATCCAGTGTCGCACGCGAATCGTCCAGTGCTGGAAACATTGCTTGGGTTTGTTATCAATTTATTGTTTGGATGATCTCGGAGTCTATTATTCTATACTACTCTCAAAGAGTAGGGGGTCTCGTACTACTAGTACTTTAGTCTCCTTTCATGTACTTGGATACTTGAATAATTATTTCCTGCAACTTTTGACATTCGTTATGTGTGACTTTCCCCTACTTTTGAGCCTCAACAACTATTTTGCTTTGTCACTACTTTACTTTTGAGCACTTTTGTGTACTATTCTCAAAGTAAATTCACTTTTCAAAGGAAGAATGGACAGAAATACTAAACTTACTTTTGTACTTTGAAAGTGCCTCAAAGTGCTTCAAAGTGATTTTTAGTGAAATCCATGTTTTGCTGATGATGCCAGTGTCAGACTCACTTTCATATGGGATCCAGCTAACCTGTGGCCCATGAGCCCTCTAGACTTCACTTGGGCCTGCTTTGCAATCTTCGCATCGCCCCGCCTCCGCTCATTCTGTATCGAGGGTGACAGTGTTGATGGGTGGGATGCTGAAATTTGGAGAAAGGTCACCCATATGTGTCCGGATCTGCAGAAGCTGGCCGTGGATGGGATAGCACAGAGTGTGGAGCTCTGCAAGGCCCTATGCCCGCCCGGTGGACTGGATTCCGTACCGGCAGATTGTTCCTTTCCCGCACTATCGTACCTTGAACTCGCGGTCCCCCACAACAGCTGGAAGGTCGCGGCGAGTGGGTGTGAATCTCGGTGGTTCTCAGGCTTGCTTCACTCCTTGATGGCCCGAGTAGCGATTGGGTGCTCGACGCCGGAGCTGGTGTTCGGTTTCCCGGACCGCACGTTCCCCAGGGATTGGACGGTTGAGCTGTTCACGAAAGCCATCCCCGACATCATTGTGCGACACACTTTTGGGGGACGTTTCAAGGTACCCATGATTTTTCGGTACCATGATCTTACTTACGCCTGCACTGAACAGTAGAGCCAACCTCACGCATTGTGTTCGGCCACAATTGTTGTATTGTATGGAGGAACCGATTCCGAGGGCTTTATCCCACTGGGGCGCCCTATGATGCAGATGGGGGCTGAACGTTGAACACTGCAGCTGTCAGGTTTGAGGCGAACGAATCTCTAAAAAATTGTGTGTGCAGTGCGCACCGTGCCAAACCGCGCGATGTCACGGTCCGCATCAGTGATCGATCACGCCTTCGATTGTGCATTTTGTTGTTGTTAGTTTACCCCGGGCGGGACCGGAAGACAGATTGTGGCGTTACACATGCGTCACACATGCCATGATACCGCCCACCCGGTGCGCCATGCGGTGGCCACGGTGCATGGTCAAATCTCAAAACTTGTTTGTCTCATCGTCGTCAAAGGACATTACAGTCTCTCCCCAACGAACACATCCTAGACACTGGCCGTTTTTACATGGATTTCGCTCAAGAGAAACGAGGAGCAACTGGGTATGCTACTCACTCACCTACATTTGCGCCAACTTTACCTACTGCGTCTTTTCAAGGTCTGATGACAGGAATCCTGGTGGCTTTTGGAATGGTTTATTAAGTGGTCGACTCGCTCGCGTAGGCAGTGCCCTACCCCTTCAACAATACCCCAACTGTACCCAGCTTTGATACAGTGACAGAGCAGGTCCTGCGGGATGCCATGGACTCCATCCGATCCCGCTGTGCCGATGAAGAAAGAGCCTTGCGTAGTTTCTTAGAGGCACTCCATGAGCACCGTGCAGGCGAAGAACGCGTGATGACCGTGCTCAGATCACCACCACCGGCCGCGCTCCAAATGTTGGGCAATGAGGGGAAAACCCACCTCCTACCTCCCAATACACACACAACTGACGAGGCGCAGCTCAAGCCCGTGACGCTCTTTGGCATACAACCAACCGCAACGCCAGTCACCGCAAACAATAGTACGGATTTAATGCCCTCCGAGCCAGCTGACAAAACCGACTCTGCAGCCACCCCTGCTCTTATTACTGATGGCTTACAAACTGCTGTTCGTGATGCTCCCCCATGGACCAGCGAGGTACAAGTGTCAGCGACCACCCCGGGTTCCGACCACTACCCGTCTCAGCCCAAACTCAAAGGCCGTTCAATACCAGCGCCCGTTCAAGCCGCATCATCTGAGTCCACTGGTTCACTTCCCAGTGCTACCACACCAGAATCCTCGTCATTGTCACTCACAACACCTGACGAGGGCGCGTTACCTGACGAGGGCCTACAAATATCGCAGCCAGGCCTCTCTAACTTGGAGGGCTCAATGGCATCAGACGCTCCAGCCCCGAGCGTTGCTAAGCAGGGGGAGAAGCCAGCGTTAGCTCCAAACAACGACTTGATGAATCGGGCGTCAGCAAAAACTCCACGGTGAGAGATTCCGAGTCCCCATTGCTGCAGATTACCCGATAGCCTAATACTGCCAAGGAATCCACGTGGCAACAGCTGCGCCGCCTCTGGTGCGACAGCGCAACCCAAAGCTCATTGGGATGCTTTACCCAAGGATGAACGAGAGGCGCGCCGCATTTTCACCCAAATTACTAGGTTATGTTTTTAACTGTCTTTGCTCACAGAATTGTCGACTCCCCGATCCCGCAGCATCAAAGGTCAACGATCAAACATGGTATGTGTCCCTCCACCTGCAGCGCAACCGCCCAAGTTGTTTGAAAACGCTGACATGAACTATGACAGAATCCACGATCACCGGCAAAGTAGACACCCCGTCGCGCAGCCTGCGGCATCGTCCTAGCCCTGGTAGCCCAGGGTTCTGGGGTCTGCCACCCACAAAAGCAGCAGCCAGTGAGTGTGCACTGTGGGCATACAATGTACTAGCCACTATCCATAATATTAGATTACCATATATCACAATCGCTACAATATAAATCTTTATACTCATGTCGGGAACTTGATTCTGGGAGGCCACAGACTCCATCCGACCCCGCTGTCCCGGCGAAGAACGAGCCTTGTCTCATTTCTTAGAGGCACTCCATGAGCACCGTGCACGCGAAGAACGTGTGATTGAATTGCCCATCTCCACCGTCCGCCAACGTTGCAACCTCCTCGTCCCCGTGTCGCATCTCCGCCCCCCCCCCCGAGATTCTGCCTTGGATATTTCTGTTGCATGGAGCGGCGATGGCTACATGCAGCACTCACAACTTACCAGCATTTTTGCCACCCTCACCACAGTTCGACAGCCATTATAATTGATGGATGACCATAACTCTGCGCAGTCCACTGGCAGCGCGATCTAGCTGCCACTGTTCGCACGTTGCTGCCCGAACGTCCCCGGTCGACCCTGATTGTTAATAACATGCATCGTTTCGAGTCACTCGACGTGAGTGTTTTGTTTGAAAAGAAATGCATTCTTTTGAACTGCCGCCGCGAGGGGTATGGGCAGCACCGCTCCACGCGGAGAATACAGGAAGTCCGGTGCTACGGTATGGGCTGGTCAAACGACGAGACCGTAGTAGTTGAGTACCTCCCTGGCAAAGTGACCCTCGACGTGCGTGTTCCGAGTGTAGAAGCCCGAGACTCCCGTACCTTCTACGAAAATTTCAGCCAGCTGGCAGCTCTCCTTCGGTACCTGACGATATCTAACCATTCACAGTCGACTTTGCCCTTCCGGCCTGATTTTCTCGGCGGAAAGTACCACACCTGTGCCACATCCCCATTCTTATGTACTATGGGAATCGGCCCTCTTTCGAACCCGGTCACTCTAGAAATTGATGGACACTGGCTGGGGAATCCCAATTTCCAACGACCCACCGAATTCACCCACGCTCATCAGCTCTGACGAGGATGTCAGGCCTCCAACTCCTTGTCCTCGGTCGTGCCCCTCCCGCGTCCTCAACTATGGAATATGTCCATGTTGATCTGCTGAATTTCAAGCGATCGGAGCTCTCGGGAAACCAATCGCGCGGCGGCACGCGTTTTCTCAGGCAAGTCACCATCAATCCTGGTGCTACTCTCCTTTTGAGTCTCCCATTGCGATAATATATCCTGGGAGGTGTTGACGAGTCCTTTCATCCCATATTTGTACCCCTCCCAATCTGCTGCTCAGTCGCTCAGATTCAATCAACACATGATCAGTCCCGCCGAGCTCGATAATCCAGGATTCCCAGAATTCCAGTGTCAGACTTGTTTTCGAGCGGAAATCAGCTGATGCATTCCTCATCGCAGAGCCCTCTGGGCCTCACGTGTGGACCTGCTTTGCAGTCTTCGCGTCTCCCCACCTCCGTGTATTCCGGATCTCGGCTGCTAATATCAATGGATGTGGGATGCTGAGGCTTGGACGAAAGTCGCGCACATGTGCCCAGATCTGCGGAGGCTGGCCATGGAGGGTGCGGCGAGGGTGCGGAGCTTTGCAAGGCCCTGTACCCACCCGATGGACTGGGTCCGGTACCGGCAGATTGCTGCCTTCCAGCGCTATCTCGCCTTGAGCCATCGTACCTTGAACCAAAGCTCTTTTACTAGGCGAGATATCGAATTGCAGAAAATCTCAATCTGAGTTATTTTCGGGCTTACCTTCCTTCTTGGCGACCCGAACCATGATCGGCTGCTCAACGCCGGAGTTGGTGTTCCATTTCCCAGCCAGGGAAGCGCCTCCCAAGGGTTGGGTGGACTGTTCACGAGAGCTGTCCCCGGCATGGTGAGCATGACTTTTCTGGCCCCGGTTTCATCTAAATTAGTCCTGCACGGAACAGTAAGCCACCGCATGCGTCGTGTTTGACCCCCATGTTGTGCGAACACTTGATTCGATCTTGGCGAGGATGACAAGTAACGAACACAATGATTCTGGAGGTGTTGGAAAATCTCGGTCTCGCGCGACACGTCACCCCATGACCGGGCACACCCACTGGCCATAAATGTTAAACCCCGGACCCTGGAACTCCCGTGTACGGGGATGATCGCGTTGTTTTTTCGACCACTTGTGCTAGAGGACCTCCCTGTGTTTCGGGGATGAATGAGAGACTTCGGGACGAGTGAAAATAAGTTCGGTTATCCGTGGGCTGAGGAGGGGGTGCTGGCCCCGGGTGCATGGTTATTTTTGTTGGACGCGGTGGTGTACGATAGGGGGATATGGGGGTACGATCTAGCAAATGGACGGGCATGTACTTACTTTGTGGTCTCCCTACATAGGCTAGTCGATGTTGTCAACATACATCAATACGCCCGATTCCCTCCGAGCCAGTGATTGTTTTCCAACCATATCCGTTCTATTCTCTCCTCCAGCCAGTCTCTCTCGTCATGTCCACCTTGAAACCTTTGAAGCAGGGGGACATCGCAATTGCAGCCATGGATCTGGACTTACCATCGACATACCAGCTGAAATATTGTCCGGGATTTTCATCTTGTGCTTGGGCCCCATCACACCTAGGTGGAACCGGAAGAGTTTTACATAACATGACATGATATCACCACCCACCTGGTGTGCCATGCGGTGGCCATGATGCACGATCAAAATCTCAAAATTCCGTTCGTTTCATTTTCGAAAGGTGCTGTAATCTCTCCCCAACGAACACATCGTAGACACTGGCATACATGGATTTCGCCCGAGAGGAACAAGCAGGAGCAACTGCAACTGGGTATGCTACTCGCTCACCTACATTTTCGCCAAATTTACCTACCGCGTCTTTTCGAGGTCCGATAACAGGAATCCTGGTGACTTTTGGAACGGTTTATTAAGTGGTCGACTCGCTCGCATAGGCAGTGCTCTACCCCTTCAACAATACCCCTGCACAACCGTTGATACACTGATGGAGCAGGTCCTGCGGGATGCCATGGACTCCATCCGATCCCGCTGTGCCGACGAAGAACGAGCCTTGCATATCTTCTTAGAGGCACTCCATGAGCACCGCGCATGCGAAGAACGCGTGATTGAATCGCACATCTCCACCGTCCGCCAACGCCGCAATCTCCTCGTCCCCGTGTCGCGCCTCCCCCCCGAGATTCTGTCTCGGATCTTTGTGTTCCATTCGCAAATGGACCAGCAGTGGCTACGTGCAGCACTCACAAGCAGCAGCGTGTGCAAGCGGTGGCGGCAGATCGCGCTGGACTGTCCGGAGCTGTGGTCATATATCAATTATAGAGACTGTCGAACCGTGAGCATGGAAACGGTGTTGAGGCGTGCACGCTCAGCCCCTCTGTCTCTCGTCATCAGCTCCGGGGCGGATGTGGGCGCTCAAGAACTGGCCCTGATTGCCAAGAACCTGCATCGATTCGAGTCGCTCGACATGAGGATCCCAAGTGTGGAAGCTCAGGACTCCCGTGCCTTCTATGAAACTTTCAGCCAATCACCCGCTCTCCTCCTGTCTCTGACGATCTCGAGCATTGACCAGCCGGCTTGGAGCTTCCCGCCCGACTTTCTCGGCGGACGAGCGCCACACCTGCGCCACATTCAGATTTCAACCTACTCTCACGTACCATGGGACTCGGGCCTCTTCTCGAACCTGATCACTCTGGAAATTGATTCAAAGCGCTGTTGGGATTCCGACAACCCACCGAATTCACCCGCACTCGGAATGTTACTCTCGGCTCTGACGAGGATGCCAGGCCTCGAACAACTTGTCCTTGGTCACTGCATCCCCCCTCCTGCACCCTCGGTATCTGTCCACGTTGATCTGCCGAATCTCAAGCGATTGGTGCTCTCAGGGAACCAGTTCAGCCACAGCGCGTATTTCCTCAGGCACATCACCATCAATCCCAGCTCGACTCTCCTCTTGAGTCTCCCATGCGATGACGCATTCCGGGAGGAGGTCGACGAGTTCTTGACAGTCCTTTCATCCCATATTCGTGCGACCTCCCAATCTGTTCAGGAGCTCAGATTCAGCGAGGATGATTATTATGGACTCATAATCGATGTATGGTCAGTCCAGTCGGACTCGATGATCCAGGACTCCCAGAATGCCAATGTCAGACTTGTTTTCGAGGGGGGATCAGCTGAGGTATCAGTACCCCGCACTGGCATGCGCCCTCTAGACCTTGCATGGGCGTGCTTTGTAGTCTTCGCATCTCCCCACCTACGCTCATTCCGGATATTGGCTGTTAGTATCAAAGGGTGGGATGCTGACGTTTGGAGGAAGGTCGCGCACATGTGCCCGGATCTGCAGAGGCTGGCTGTGGAGCTGGCGGCGCAGGGGGGGGAGCTTTGCAAGGTGCTGCACCCACCCGATGGGCTGGATCTGGTACCGGCAGATTGCTGGCTTCCAGCGCTATCTCACCTTGAGCTATCGCACACCGAGCACCCGGACGCTCACCAATGGCAGGAGGTATTAGATTTGAAATCGGAATTTCAGCTATTTTCGGGCTTACCTCACTCCTTGGCGACCCGGGCATTAATTGGCTGCTCGACGCCAGAGATGGCCTTTCGTTTCCCAGCCAGGGCCACACTTCCTAAGGATTGGGTGGAGGTGTTCGCGAGAGCCGTCCCCGGCATCATTGTGGAATGCATTTGGACTGTGAGCGTGATTTTGTAGCCTTGATTCCACCTTATTTACGCTCCTGCATGAACAGTACTATGATTAGGGGGGTCAGGCAAAGGGGGGGGATGTAAATTGCAATTTACATATGATTCTCCTCAAGTTGAAGCCCTAAGAAAATTCGGGTGAGGGGAGAATGTACTAGATGTACTTCAGAAATTCATTTCATAATAGAGTAGCGATAAATGAGGGGGGAATGCGAAGCCAAAAGGTGTAAAAATGACACTGTTTGAGGCCCTGAGAAGAAAAAATGCAGCAAATCCAGCCAACAACCTAAGATAGTGACGGTAATCGTGCCTTCAAACGGACATCAGCAAACTTGAATTGTATCGAGGTTGAGAAATTGTCAAGATAATAACTTTTGCTTTTCCTTAAATTGCATCCCCCACTGGCAAGCCTTATGATACGCGTCTTGTAAGGCAATGTAAGCCTACCTCCGATGGTATTTATATTGTCAGCCCCGCCAGATCTGATGATGTTAACAATCTGATAGTGATCTGGTAGCTGATTGTGAATTTCGTCGGCCAATATAATGGTATATCTATCGCATCATCATATTAGGGTGATTATGGGCATTATAATGGTATATATTGTCATATCCTAACTCCCACGATTTCCTGATGGAGGTGTCCTTGAATGAGGTCCTGCAAGCGTGACTTTGCGTGACATTCCCGCGTGGCGTGGGACTAATACGACAGATCTTTGCATTACGCCCACAAAGGCTCCAAAATCATCGGTCAGTCGCCGACCATCTTTCCAATCGACGGAAAAATTGTAACGTTCATATTATGTCCTGAGGTAGCTCCCGTGTTTTTTTTCCTAAGACCAAAAGTTTTGCATAACCCCCCTAATGATAGTAGACCCAACTTCACGCCGTGTTTGGGTTGTGATGTGATCGCTCGACTTGATCTTAGCGGGGATGGTAGGTAACGCACACAATGATTCCGAGGGTGTTGCTCCATTAACGTGTACTGTAAGCTCCATTTGACCGTTTCATTCTACTCCGACATCTCCCAGGGCTCATTCTTACAATCCCAGTATGTCGCTATTCTCGTCTAATATCTAATATGATATCCTCCTTATCGTTCCACATCACCCTGGAGTTACTAACTGCCTGGTCTATTGACTCGAATTGTAGTCCAGAGTGTCTTCGGTCTCTCTGGTACTCGTTCTGACCCACCAGCGCGAGATGGCGCTACCACGCCCCGCCCTTAGGAGTGAGTCGGTGCCCGACATTGAGCTCACGCTGTCCGAAGTTGTGTCTTAGCTTTTTCTGTTGGAAGATCTCGGTCCCGCGCGACACGTCACCCCATGACCGGCCATAAATGTTGAACCCCGGGCCCTGTACCTCCGTGTACACGGAGATCGTGGTGTCTTTTCGACCACTCGTGCCAGAGGGCCTCCCCATTGTTCCGAGGATGGATGGGAGGGACTTCGGGGCGAGTGAGAAGAAATTCAGTTATCCGTGGGCTGAGGAGGGGCACCTGGTTTTTTTGTTCGACGCGGTGGTGTAGTATGATAGGGGATACCACGCAGAAAATTTACGGGCATGCTTTGTGGTCTCGCGTTACTTACCGTTACATAGGCTAGTCAACGTTGTCAACATATGTCAATGCACCCGATTTCTTCAGTGAATGTTGGTTGAAGAATCCATTCTATTCTCGCCTCCAGCCAATCTCTCCGACACTCTCGTCATGTCCACCTTGAAAACAAATGAACCAGAGGGAAATCGCAATTGCAGCCATAGATCTGGATCCACCACTGTTGATATGCCAGTTGAAATATTGTCCGAGATTTTCGTGTTGTGCTTGGGAATTGAGCATAAAATCTCTGAAGGCCCCGGTTGGTACACTCCAGAGACAAACCCCCACTCCTCCTCACAAAGGTGTGTCGGCTGTGGAGGGCCGTGGCATTATCAACACAACGCCTCTTGACGGCACCGCCTCACCTTAGTCTCAGCCTTCAGGCCCGGGAGCAAGGATGTTAGCCACGCCAAGTTTAGCCAAACATTACATAACTCACACTTCACCAGACCAATCGGGCACTTTTTCTGTATGGCAACCCGAGCATCATCACGCCGCCCAGCTCCGAGCCAGCTATCGGTACCAGTTGACCAAAAATCTGTCGTGAATGTGGAGGAATGGGAGGCCTTGGCTCCTCTCAGTGAGCTTGCGATCCAGAGCATAAATGCGATCAAAGCAGCAGGCGAGGTGCCTCCGCTTCCATTCAAGGTCAGTTCCCACTTCACAACCTTGGATCAAACATATGTATTTCTCATGTAACGCAGTTCAATTCGGAGGATGCAGGTCCTTCGCGGCCGTCCACGCCAAATCAACGCTCTCGCCTCGCGCCTAGCTCTCGCCCCGGGACACCCGGCACTTCGCGGCCGCCCGCCGGAATAGCACCCCCCACCCACCCGCTGCATCCGAAGCAGCCCGTGCAGACGCCTCAGCAATTCTACGACTGGTTTGCGCTAGTGGATCGGGAGGTGTCCCACAGCCAGGAGGCGCATTTTCGGGCGCACGTCGCTCTTGTGGCGGAGCACCTCGAAACCTGCGATCGTTTGCTCGGCTGGATCGAGGAGGTGGATCAGGAGGTGGACCAGATGCTGGAAGGGTGGAGGGGCGTTGAGGAGGGAGGAAAGAGCCTGAAAGACGCGTGTGAGCGGCTGCTGGAGGATCGGGTGCGTTTGCTTGCTTTTATGTGTTCCCTGACTGGATAATGTTTTGATATTAGGACAAACTCCTCGAGCTGACCGAAGATATTGGATCGCGGTTGGAGTACTTCCAGGAACTCGAATACGCCACGCGAATGCTTAACCACCCGGGCGAATCGCTCGTTCTGCAGACAGATTTCTTGTACATGGTCGAACGAGTCGACATCTGCATCGATTTCCTGAAAGCGCACCGTCATTTCCGAGAGGCGGAGGTTTATCTCTTGCGCTACCAGCAGTGCATGACCCGAGCTATGACGCTCATCAAAATGTTCTTCGTCGGGTCCCTGCGCGCGCTCTCTAGCGACGTCTCCAAGCGCATGTCCGAAAAGGTGGCTGCCACTCGCATCTTTATTTGGTAGTAGCTCACACACCTCAGGACGTATCACCCACTGCACAGATGCATCTCCTCTACACCAGATTCAAGAGCGTAACGCCACAGCTTGCACCCCTCCTTGGCGAGCTGGAGCGTCGGGCGCGTGCTCATCCCGAAGAGCTCTCGGCCCTGCTGGCGGAGTGCCACAGCGCGTACTTTGCGGCACGCAAGTCGCTCCTGATCAACCGGCTAACTGAAGAGATACGGGGGCTGGACCCGGAACACACGGAATTGGTGGAGCTTGTGTGTGCGCTGATCCGTGCTGGCATCTATTCTAACGACCCTCGTTACAGACGCGTGCGGGGTGCAGCTACCTGAAGCAGTTGTGTACCGACGAGTTCAATCTGTACCGGGAGTGCTTTGATTCGGGAGAGGAACAATTATAGTTCGTCCCTTGATCTACCGTCGTACCAAACACAAACGATGCATGCCTAGTCAATATCTCGAGAACCTCTGCGATTATCTTTATGATGATTTGCGCCCACGGATCCTGCACGAACCGCGGCTCACCGCGCTCTGCGAGGTCTGCACCGTCCTGCAGGCGCTTATGGTGCTCGACCTGCCGGGTCTACCAGACCAAGCCTCTTCAGAGGACGAGGACGAGGATGCGGATGCGGATGCGGACAAGCCAGCTGGCGGCGAGAAGCGGCAAGGCCTTGGACGTCTGCACATCAGCCATCTGCTGCAAATGGTGCTGCAGGACGCACAGACAAGGTTATTCTTCAAAGCGCAGGCGATTATACAGTCGGATATCCGGTACTATACGCCTGGTGCAGAGGATCTGATGTATCCGGACAAGCTCGTTGGTGTGTTCTTCCTCTGCTGCTGAGGGATAGGCCACTAAGCGCCGACGCTTGTAGCTGTGAGAAAGCCGGGGTCAGGGAACGAGATCAAGGAGAAGGAGAATATCAATCAGATATTTCGACTACCATCGCTGGACAAACAAGATACATGGTATCCGACGCTGAAAAAGACTGTCTGGGTGCTCTCCCAGCTGCACGACTTTGTCAAGGTTCGTTTCGTTCACTCGTCAAAGGATGTGTAGTAACTTTAACACAACCCAGCCGGCGATTTTCGACGATATCGCACAGGAGGCTGTTAGTCTATGCCGACAGTCCTTGGTCGCCGCGTCGAACACGCTCGCCATGCGGCACCCACCTATAACGACGTTGGACGGGCGTCTCTTCCTCGTGCGCCACCTGCTTATTCTCAAGGACATCACGCAGAATCTGGATCTGGTGCAACGGGATGTGGAGCCGAGCATTGATTTCTCCGGGGTCACAGGTGAGGGGCGCCTATTACATCGCTTTTGCATTGTGGCTGATGGGGAGTAGACACGCTAGCGCTGATGTTGAACAAGACGACATCGCTGCTTCCAGATCGGCTGTTCACAACGCTCGGGATGCCGCGGAGCAACGAGAGTATCAGGGAGGCTAAACATGTACGTCTGCAGCTCCAGATTGTATATCATTCCGCATAATGAGCCGCGTGGGTAGGACATTGACCACGAACTGAGACGCGCATGCGAGGGGGTGATAGACCACTGTGCCGACACCATCGCGCAGCCGCTCGTCGCATGGGCCGCGCGGGTGCGCGACTACACGCCTCCCAAAGATGCACCCACTGCCCCGCTGGTCACACAACCATGGGCGCAGCAGTCTGCTGCGGAGGAGCTCGACGCGAACTTCCGGCAGGCATGCCAGGACAGCCTGCGCACGAATAGCAACGCTCTGCGGCTG
>QGOG01000717.1:0-17989 GCA_003313185.1 Collybia sp. MG36
TGAGATTTTTTGTCGCGGCTGATATATATTATGTAATCAGATTCATATACTATAATATATATATACTATCAGTTACTGTTAGTTCGGAGGGCCCCCCATTTCGGAGACTTCTCAGAACTAAATATCTCTCTGCACCATTTCCTCCCATACTTCACAGGCAGTCTTCTATGTCAATAAAAATGAGTTCTACCAGCTACTGTGGTGATTATTCGTCGAGTCCCGTCTGAGGCGGAATGTCACGCTCAAGACCCCGTTATGGTAGACTCAGGGTCTCTCAGGGCAAACAACCGCAAGAAAATTGTTACTATCTTGTGACATCCGAAATACAGGGCCCTCCGAACTAATGGTCAGTGACAGTGATAGTGCTTATAATCCTAAAGCAAAACACGCCACCGTCAAGCTGTATAAGGCTTTATTTACGGGAGGGTCAGGTGTTTTTACAGAGTGTGACACCTCACACGCACGGTTTGCTTTTTCCAACTGACCCAGGCTGGCATCACTGAAACCCCTGATGTACGCATCTACTATCATTTTTGTGGTTCCATAATCCCTTCACTACCTATAGATCAACATCAACATTCACACAATGGCCAAGAAAACGGCTAGGAGAATCATTTCTTCATCTGACTCCGAGTCAGCGTGCGGGCCTGGTCCTTCGGTTGCTCAAGCCATAAATGTTGCAAACCAACCGGTAAGCCACATTTTCCAGTCGAGTATTGCTTCAGTCCAATCATGCTACACCGTCACAGCCAGCGAGACGGTCAATCAGGTTGAGTGAGCGACTAACTCGGGGAACCACCCCCACGCCTGGCCCCGAGACGGAGCGTGGGCCTGGTCCTGCCGTGGCCCAAGCCATAAATGTTGCAGACCAACTGGTAAGCCATGGGTTTGCCATTTGAGTATTTCCAACCATGCTGTACCATCACAGCCAGCAGGAGAGCCGACCCGTTTGGCAAATCGTGGGACTGGGACGAACCAATCAAACAGGGTGTGTGATTTTGAATCATGGTGTTACATGCTCTTGATTCTTAGTTCAATTGATAGAATGTTGCTCGAGCGGCGGAGCGCAAAAAGCGCCGGCCTGCCCCTGTTACGAGCCCAGAGGTCAGCGCCATGGACCCTCAGGATTCTTCGCGCGCAGAAAGGGTGGGGTTTCAATTTTAACAATTTCGCCAGTGATCTGAATACTCCCTGTCCAGAGGGCAAAGCGAGAGAAAACAAAAGAAAAGCAGGCAAAGCAAGAGAGAATAAAAAACAAGAAGACTATCCTTGATCTGGTCAAGACCGCAGAAGGCGGAATTATTGTTGACCCCGCTCAGGTCGCTGGGCCGTCACGAGATGCAGTAGGTGGGGTTTACCACCCGCGCCCATCCGCCCTGACCAGCTTTCAGACCAGCAACCGCTCAAATAAGCTTCTAAGACGTGTGAGGAGCGTAGGTGTAGCAATTTTTTTTAACAATCTTGAGCTTGAAATCCTTTAGGCAACCGCAAGAGGGCAGAGCATTCGCGGGATTCCCGACAAGACTCTAGCAGCTGCGATGGAGCTGAACGTGGGGGCTGGCCATCAGGAGGCGCAAGATTCCCGGGGGCTCAGGAAAACGATTCATGAATCTAATCGATACGCTCTTTTTGCCTCCATGGAGTGGCGGGCCGATTGGCTGGTGGAGATGACAAAGTGCGCCGGGAACCCTGTGGTGGCACAGGGTAGTGGGAAGGGCAGTGGGAAGGTCAGCGTGAAGTTTGGCACTTGCTCTCAATGTGAGTCCATTTGCGACTGGTGGCCAACTTTGTTTGAGTTTCGAATGCTAGGTAGCAATAAAATCACCAACGGCGAACTGTTTCTGATCAAGCTTGAACCCCTCGCTATCAAGAAGTCCCTAGTGGGGTCAAAGCCCACTGAGATCATCCCACTTTTTTTCAAGGCTTTCACAACCCACCTCCAGTGTATAACGAATGGCACCATGTCTTATCTCATTCGCCGAAGCCGAGATTCGGTACTCACACCAGCAGAACTCTTTTTTATCCATCCAAATGTGAAAAAGAGTGGTTGGGCGAGATTGATGGAACACTATGTGAGAATGCTGACAACCAAGGGTCTTCCCACCGAAAGACTGCATCTGGATCCTCCCTTCTGGACCTTCAAGTCTTCGTTTATGGATCTTGCAATTTCACCACCTCAACTCTTCTGGGATTGGGCGAAAATTGTTGATGGGGGGGGGAAGATTTGTTTCTCTCAAGAATTGGAGTCTGGAGATGCCAGTAGTACGCCCACCCCCAGTCTCAGCCCCTACACTACAACACAACGTGATGTCACCCTTCCCCCTATCGAGTACATCTCTCCCAAACCCTCTACGTCCAAAGCACCGCACCCCAGCGGAAGCCGTGATGATTCGGACCCCATTGAACAGTTCTCAGAGGATTAGGTTATCACTGGCATTACTATAGTTCAGATACTGTGGGCCCACGGATAATTAATAATTCAGTCTTTTGAGCGAGATCCTGTCGCATGGTTTCTCCAAGCACCTCGACCTTCTTCCGTGACATGCATCCTGAATCTCCGGGCTCCGTCGGGAAAGCACTACCCGCATCTAAATGGGGGCTCGCACCGTATGCTCCTAGCGCTCCTCCCCTCTCAGCGCGCACCATGTATGGTGCACACGGCGCCCGAATGATATTTTCGTGGGGAACCTGCCGTTCCCTGTGCACAACAAGTCAAGTCAAAGTAAAAAACATGTTTCTGCTCCCAGGTACTTATTGACGATCCGGGTGGCCGAACCACCCTCCACAGTCAAACAATGCATATCCCCAATCACCACTGAACCAGGGTGAGGGTTGAAAAAGGGGGCGCGCGTCTTCGGGTGCCTCCTACTCAAGCTCATCCATACCGGACTGCGTCTGTGCCTGTTGAATAGCTATGAACTCGCTAGAGTCTGAACTGGGTGAGTTCGAATATGTGAGAAGAGGGTCGAGGGGGATGCGTGAAAGAGAGATTAATCAATGCGTGTCGAGCAAACATTGTACTGTAGTTAAAACTCGTCAGTAGCTACGAAATGAAAGGAAAGTGATGTGTCAATATACTCGGACCGGTCTTGAGGTTGCTGGGCGGCGGCAGGCGCCTTCCTCGTGGTGTGGAAGGAAGTTCGGAGTATGCGAAGGTACGATCGGTCGTCGACCATAAGAATATAATAGTCAGCACAATGTACGTGTAGAACCACGTACCAAACACGAAACGGGTGCGGAACGAGATGTTACCGACGAACACGAGACTTGAGGCTCACTTGCGAGTGCGTTGAAGCCTATCAGGAAAATCACACGCACCTAGACGAGGTCGTGCAAGCAAGCCTAGCTGTTCCAGCTATCCAGGGCAGGTTATAGACCTACCTCGATATGTCCGATACCAGCACATCTGCTGGAGAGATAAATTAGTAGGGCGAGGGGAAGCACTAGGGCTAGATGAAGATCTAACTCCAGCTGTTATCATCGGGCATTGGGTAGCGTGGAATTTGAATATTCATTAATTCAAGAGCTAGCTACATCGACATGAATAAAGGACTAATACTTTCATCCTGCGTGTCCCGCGTGGATCAGTTGGTCCATGCCCAAACTCGTCCTCGCTGTTGTCCACTGACGCAAGATCGACTCGACCTTCGCAGCTGCTGTCCTTGATAATGTTTGGCCGCTTTTCTGCGTCAAGGCGGCATGTTGATGTGACCCAGCCGCGGGGTTTCGAGCCCCACAGCTGCTCAGTGCAACCAGGGTGGGCGGGTGTCTTGCGCTTTCTTCTGTAGCTGATAGACTTGTGGTTTCATCGTTTTCTGAGCCGAAGGTGTCAATATTGATTTGACTGGATCCGATAAGGTGTAATGCGCACCCGGTCTGAAGTAATTCAAGTCAGCACTTAATTATCTTGAGGATGCAGTAACGTACTACGGCTGTGGCTACTGTAAGACCACCAATGGGGGATCCCCACTCAGTTGTCGACCCACAGTCCTTTTGAGGCGGAGGGCGAGGGCCGACGTCACCAGGGGGTCACCAAGCCGGGGGCGATGGTCATGAGCTCAATCATCAGCAGTGTCGGGTTTTGCAACGAGAGAATGACTTACCTTTACTGCTTTAGCGAACGGCGAGGTCAATCACGCAACCGCCGCAAATGATATGGCTCGTCGTATTTCCATCGTCCGTCATCCGTAGGTGGGGCGCTGGTTATGGGGAGACCGTAGAGTTGGTAACGTCAAACATGGTCTGCGGGCCGTCGAAGGAAGTGTGCGTGCAAACACGTAACACGTCGCGGGATGTACAAAGAATTGAGTGAGGCTGTAGGGGCCCCAGACGTCGAACAAATTTCTTCTGTGGGTCAGGAGTGTCCAATATTCAATGTTTATCAGTGCCACGGGATAATCACCTACCTCAGCCTGGAACCTATACAAGACTCTGGTGGGCTAGTTGCCGTGTAGTCGAACCGTGCGGTATTTAGGCCATCCATGCCACATGGTGCTCGCAAGTGTTGTGGGTACATGCAAAGACAAGGTTCAACAATGTGGCTGACATTTCAAGGGGAGTTTGAAAGTACTTGATGACCATTCCGCCATGGCGCTGGTGGTGCTTGTGATCATCATGCCTCTCGACTTCACGCAACATTAATCTAGGATAGATTAGGTGAGCCAAAGTCCTTCTCTAATTAGTCCACAAAGACAGGTACAGACATCGGGCGCATCGAACTCGCCACCACCATCATCGCCTGCCCACATTTTTGCAGGCGAGAGGACTGATCTCTTTGCCCTCACCATCGCCTCATGCTCGTGCAAACAACAGCGCCAACCTCCCCCCCCAGTGAGTCCCGACCCCCTGCCCCACATCCCTTCTCTCATCCTGTGACCCCCCCAATCCACCAAGCCACCACCCACTGTTGGATCTCATGACCCCGCTTTCTTGCCGCCATCTCTCTCTCCACCACCGCGCCGCGTCCCACCACCACATCACACTCTCAAAACAAACTGCTCAAATGCGCTGTTCCATATGTAGATACACGGGAACGGACATGTGGTGGGCAAACTCAGCCCCGCCCTCTCGCAACCGAGAGCGTCGACTCTACTGGCAACCCCACTAACCCCAGGCCCCAGGCCGGCCTGGTTTCCAAAGCGCGTCCACTGTCTCATTTGCAAGACGGCCGGCCCATCAACACTACCAGCACCGCATTGAACGAAAGAACGGCGAACGGACAGGTGGGTGGGCAAACAGGTGGGCGGGCGAACAGACGAGCAGGCGGGCGAACGGATGGATGGGCAAGCAAATGGACAATACAGATGCGTGGGCACAGGTGAATAGGCAAAGGGAGCGAATGTAATTACCTGTGGAATAGAAAAATTCGAGACCTGTCGGACCCCCGTTTGCCATAAACTTCATGTTGAGAAGTCCAATCCTGGTTGTGCTAGACGATGCTAGACCTAGCCAACCCCACTGGATCACTTGAGGTCACTTGAGGTCACTCGGGAATTTCTGTAAGGTAGCCCTAATTAATCTAGCAGTTTCTTGGACTTCTATGACATTCGACCCATTCTACCACATTCCAGAAGTGTGTTATTTTCCTGATAGGCTTGGCTTTGAACGATGTCGAGACTTGCCTCGACGATGCTTGAGAGTGGATATTCAAGTTGTCAAGACTTGCCCCAACCATGCTTGGTATTTTTGAGAGTGAGCGCGAACGATGAGGAAAAATAATGTGGGATCAAAAAGATGAGATTCGAAAAGGACGCGCAGGCCACCTCTTATATGATCTACAAACAAGCCTCGTCGCGCGCTTGCTCATACGCCGACGGGCGAATGATGCCACAAGAATGGAAGATTCGAGACATTCGAAACATGTGATAAACGGCTGTGGCAGTCAAAGGCCAAAGCCCCACCGTTGGCTGGCGAGGTGCGCCGTCATAGGCAGCTGGCGCCGTCCTATGCAAGGGAGGGGGGATTGGCGTTGGCTGGCGATGGCGATGGCGTCCCAGACTCCCATTCATTCAAGGGAGCCCATGCTGGCATTGATGTTGGCGTGCGTTCGGGGAAAGAGATTGCGACACGGAATGGGATGGGTGCGTGAGGGTGCTGGTGGCACTGGAGGGGGAGACGAGGTGGAAGGCGACAAGGCTGGTTGTGGGGATGCACTGATGAGCCCGCGGTGCGAGGCGTGCGAGGATTTGAGGGACTAAAATGGGGGCACTTGAATGGGCGACTGGCTGCGTAGTGGGGAAGGGAAACGACGTTGGAAATGGTATTGGTGTTGGCGTCTCGTTGTCGTCCCGTCCACGTCTTCTTTATCACCATCGCTCCCTCGCCCGTCGATGTTGCCGCCCCCAGTTCTTCCTCACCATCATTCCCTCAGCACCGTGTACCCCATACCTTGATGTGAGACGCAAATGTAAGATGGCCAGGAACAAGTCTCCGCACATTTTCATACCTGGTGCGTGGTTTACACCAACAATGCTACTAACTATTGTACTATGGCTCTTCAGGCATGAATTCTAGTTGCCGCCCCCTTTCAATGGCATCAGCCCAATCCAAAAAGATCTGAGGCGGTGAGAGGGTAAGATAGTCCTTCAGGTCCAACCTCGTGAGTGTCCAGAAGGGGGGGCTGACACCTATGACCTTGCCCATGGCCATGAATTCTCGCCAACCTTTCCACCCTACATTCGGATGAACAAAGAAATTGTCTGCTGCGCGAGGGGCTGTGTTCGGGAGGCATTTGACAAGGTGGCCAAACGCGTCACCCGACAGGCAGTGCAAATGCTTGCATGTTGCACTAAATCGGCAGGGAACTGAATCCTTCTGGTGGAGTGAGCTAGAAATTCGAAGGGAGTCCCACTTGATAATAAATAGATCCCCTTGCATTATCGGGTCTCCACCTAATATTCGAAAGCTTGGTTGAAGCCTCAGCATTGATGTCCAGTAAGACCTTGACTCACATTTTCTACAGGTGTCAAATCCCTTCCGAGTCGTGAAGTTAAGGCCCTTTTTCGTGGATTCATACCAATCCGCATCAAGATCTTTCCGAGCAACGAGGCTGTAGCAATTGCTCTCAGCAAAGGCTTTCCTGAATTGACTAACGATCTCTCCAGAAGTCCCTTCTGACCATGTGTCCAAATGGGTTGACGGCGACAGCAATGGGATGGCCCGCCCCCCCCGAATTTCCTGAATGTGACACGCGGCGTGAGGTGGTCTAGAATTCGGCGGAAAATCAACTTACTTCGTGTATTTCAGTTGCCAACGTTGCCAAGAACACTTTGGTCTATGAATCTGATGAGGATATCGACAAAACCAAGCACAAAGCAAAACTCACTGCATTTTGGGGCAACAGCTTCGATTTCGGTTGGATTGGATCACCGCCACTTTTCTTTTGCCGGGCGGCCTTGCGAGCTGCTTTCTTGTCTTTGCGACGCTCTAGACGCGTCTTTTTCACCTTAGTAGGCTGGGTTGGCAAGCGTATTATGTCAGAGCACTGGTACAATCCTTCAAAACTACGCCCTAACCTTATTAACATCAGCCGCCTGGGCTCGAGGGGGCTTCGGTCGCCCAGCAAGGGCGTCCGGACGACGCTCTGCACGGTTTTCTGCCCGGGAAGTGTTCTAAGAATTGGCCAATTAGAGCAAAAACTCCGAAATCAATCGCTTACCCTGTTTGACTGATTTGGTACAGTCCCAAAATGCACCGAGTCCGCGGATTCTTTTGTTGATTGAAGTGCCCCAGCATCCTGTGGAGCAATGCGCTGAAAAGGCAGCAACATTAGTGCGGGAGCACTGAAGCACCAGGCTATGACTTGCCCGCAAATTTCGGCCACCCTTCTTGGACTCGGACCCAGTCGCATTCGTGGCTGCAGGGCCAGAGACATCCAAAGCAGCGATTTTTTTGGTGGTAGCCATTGGTAATGCTGTGAGGCAGGAATAATCAGGGCAAATGGAACAAAAAATGAGAAGGCGTACTTTGTAAATTGGGAGTAAATCAAAAGTGTCAGGGTTATTTCTAGAGCAACCAAACCGTCAAAAGTTGTATGGGGCAAAAGTTAGATACTTGGGACAGGCTGCCGTGGGAACACTGCCAATGAAATAAACATGTTTGGACTTGAGCTAGTGGGCCGTTGCTCTGCATGGCAGTCCGAGTTCAATTTTGCTACCAGAGATGGTCCATACAGTATATTTCATATTGATAAAACCAATCACAATTACTGGGCTGCTATAAATATCAAGTAGCTTCAGTGAGTGTTGCCAATCATCCAGCAAGAACTGGTCGGCAGTCCTGAGTCGACATCGGGGGTAAGGCTGGGGTAGGCAGTACACTGGAGGCTGCGCAGAGGTGGTAAAGTTAGGGACCGAGGCATGGGGTGCAACGGCAGTGAGGCTGGGGATCGCAACACGGGGCATAGAGCTGGCGGGACTGGGATCCAAACATAGCGACGACCGCGGGCTTCCCATTGCATGTGAATATAGGTCTGAGTACGGAGCATGTCGACTCAAAGGGTGTGGGAGGGGTGGCCTGAGGGAGCCATATCTAATTTGATCAATCCAGGGGTCTCCCTCGGCGGTGCCTGGGGCAGCCCCAACGTCATCCTGAGCCCAATTGGTATGACCACTGGGAGAATCCGCCTGGCCAGCACGATTTTCAGTGGCTCCGGCTTACGTATCAGCCAGCGCCGTGGCTGCGAGTGCTTGTGCACCTGACCGAGAGTATCTGCGGCAGTTGGCGCTGGTCTGGGGGTAGACTTGCCACTCTCTGCTCAACGGGTAAGGCTGCTTGGAGGTGCTGAACGTTGGCAAGGTGGAGGTGGGGCCTTGTCTCTGCGATGTCGTTCCACGTTGGTGGCTCTGTCTGTGATGACGTCTCACCGGTTCTCACTAATTCCAATTCGCGCGAGGCGCGAGAGTGAGCTGCGTTGGGCCAGGTGTGGTCGCCTGCAAGTTATGAGAATGGGACTGCAGTGGCCTTGGCAAGACCTGCACTGGAAAATAGGATATCCTAAGCAATTGTAGAGACCCACTTACCAAATGAATCCTCTCCGTCGTGCTCAAAAGCACGAAACTCCCAAGCTTCGCTGGTATAGGGACGAATGATGCCTACTTGATGAAGTGCAGATCGAATCGTCGCTATTACAGAAATCGAGGAACAAAAACGCGTGGTGGACGGACAATGCCTCGGGTCGTCATAGGACTCGAGAACGTTATAGCAGGCGAGAGAGGGTAACATGCATCAGGTGTGTGATACACACGTGTCGGGTGGGTTTATCGACCGTGTGGCCGATGTGTTCGTTGATCATTCATTGTCTAATGTCTGTCCGTCAGTTGCTCAGAGAGAATGTCTCAAGTGAGTCTTTCTTTCAGTCGCGCAAGGCGCCGGATGTGGGAATGGTATGTGACAAACTTATGAGCGCATGTGTGGTTCTGTTGCCAAACGATCAGGTCTCAGGAATCATCTCATCTGATTATGTTGAAAAATACCAACGTGCACGGGTGCCAGATACGAGGAATGCAAGGAGCAGGCAATCGCCATGATCATGCAAATGGAATAGTTGTTTGTGGACTTGTGGATGAGGGCCGTCACAAGCGCGGCAGGTCCGAGTCCACACAACCCGGGATTTGGGGTTTGATCCCACTATGATGTGCTGATTATTACGAAGGGCAAATACTGAAGATATACTGGCAGTACATACAAGTAGCGTTTAGCAAGTATAATACTCACGAGTACACGAGTACTCCCCAAGTTTGGGGTTGTACGCCGGTCCGTTAAGCATCACATGCAATGGGTGCGAGATGGTGGTGGGTGCCAGTGGTGGTGTTAGATAGTCGATCCTCTTGTTTGAAAGAGCGTAGACCGCGGTTCCCGTCCCCCATTTGGCCTCGCGACGTTGTTGCACGCATCGAATGACATGGCAAATGCGAACGCGAGGGTGGAAGGGGATGGGTGAACCATGATCAAACCACTCCCTCTCCCGCAGTACATACAAGTAGTGTTTAGCGAGTATAATACTCACGAGTACACGAGTACTCCCCCATGGTGGGTGGGCGCGTGCCGAATGTGGTACTCCAAGTGTTTCCCCCCTCAAAAACGAGGGAGGGACGCGACTCACCAGATGCAGAGCAACGACTCCCGCTCCATCTGTCCATCCATTTTGTTTGTTGGCGGGGGGACGTGCGGGTGGATGTATGAGCTAGGTTTCCATTCGTTTGTTTGCGGGTGGGGGTGTATGTGCAGGCAGGTTCATTCATTCATTCACTTGTTTCCAAGCAAACGAGTGGGTGGTTGAATGCCTTCCTGTAATCCCCGACTCTGCATTCGAGGCTGCTATGAAGGAGTATGAAGTGGAGGGTGAAAGTGATAATGAAGGGGCTGTGGAAAATAGTTGAACACTCCAGCCAACTTTTTTGTCAATCTCTCTTATGTTTTCCTGTCTTGTTCGAGTTTTGAAAATTTATGCAAACTTTTTCTCGTCGTTTTTCCTTGTCATTGATGTTTCTTCTTTTGAGAATACATTTAAAGTAAGCCAATGGCTATTATTAAAAATTGTTTCAAACTGATGGCTCGAAATATTGTCTGACATTTTGCTTATCATGCTGGGCTACTATCTGATTTACATAGCTATAATAGAGCTACACGAACTACATGAATCCAATAGAGTTGTTGAGGGACTACAAAGGCAATATAGGCTATGTGGATACAATGGTCTATAAAGTATCTCACCAAGACTATATTGATTTAGCTGGAAGCTATGATGACTACATTGTGCTATGTAATATACCCCAGGTGCTACAGAGTGCTGCGTAACACGCTATGAGTGCTATGCAGTGTTACATAAAGGGGGGTCTTGCAATGGCACTACAACCACTATTTCATCTATATAGGTATATGTATAATAATATTTTTCTCCTGATGAACCAACTATGCAAATCTCTATCTGTGCTTTAGTATTGGCTTTGGCCGCGCTCGTCCAAGCGTCTCAATTCGAGGGGGCGCAGGGTGCTACCACAGCCGTACATGAGGTACCAAAACACATCACTCATTCATGTCCGAAAACTGAGCATTCTAGCGGTCCGCCGAATCAATTTGTGCGCCAGTGGGCAACGCCGTGCCCCTTGTGCGCGCTTACAACTCCCAAACGAAAGATCACATCTACACAACCAACACTACCGAGATCACGCACAGCGGGTACACCAGTGAGGGCCCCGTGGGGCGCGTCTGGCGTACCCACGCCGGCTCGACGGTCCCGCTCTACCACCTGTACAACGGCGTGACCAAGGGCCACTACTACACCACGTCCACCACAGAACGAACGCAGATCATCTCAAAGTCGTACACGTCCAAACAGAATGCGGGGTATGTATACCCGTCGCAGGCCTGCGGCTCTGTGCCGTTGTATCGCCTCTTCCACCCTGGAGTGGCGGACCATTTTTTCACGACTCTGAACGATGAGAGGGCGTGGCTCTTGAGGAATGGCTTTATTGATAGTGGGGTCGCGGGGTTCATATTGAGCTTGTTATGATTTGGTGGCGCAGTGTATCGTGTTGTAGTAGGAAATTTTTTGGGCTAGGGTTTCAAGTTTCGTATTGGTATGGAATTCTTCAACTTGTGTAAAACAATTTGGCTGCCATGATAATTTGGGTCATTCTAATCGGTAGCGACTATGCCTGCTTGATTGCTACCAGAAACATGCTATTTGCCAGCGGAAGAGTATGGTCTTCTGCAACAGTGTTGTCATTACATTCTGCATGTTTGAGTCTAATCACACCAATACTGTAACCACTGGACGATATAGTAATATAACCCGCCCAGCGCGAACGGGAGTCATGGGATGATACATACTTGAAATGCCACCCACTTGAAATACCCTGCCCGACTAGGTTCAGTGAATCTATTATTAGCAGGGCAGGACTCAACTGGCCACGGTAATATAATTTTTTTAAATGCTATCCTGTATCAGATGTGCTGCCAGAGCCATCCTGCAATTTGTTCCCAAGGATAGCCCGTGAATAGCAATAGCTTTAGTACCCGGGGTCGCATCGCAAACTCTCCGCCAACACCACAGCACCACAATTCCATGCCATGGCTTCGTTGAGAAAAGATCAGAGTCGTTCAGGACATGACCATTCGCGGCGACGTCTGATTGGCGGTAATTTTGTCATACATTAGATTGGGGGGCGCTGATGTCGCAGTAACGACTTGGAGTTCCCTAACTCCGAATGATCTCAGGCGGGATCCTCAGCCCGAGATAGGGCAATATGAAACAAACAAACTCACAGTGGAAGCATTCCCAGAACGTCTTCCAAAACTCCTTGCCTATGAGGACAGCCTGTGAGGTAGAACCTATGAAACGCTCGTTATCCATTGCAGCACGGATTTGCCGATGATGTCGCCGGTCTCAATTCCAAGAAGACGTCTGTGGGATCTTGTCCAAAGTTAGATGATCATTGGCACTGCTGGCCCCACTGTTGACTCAATATTTTAGGGTCCCTCCATTCTGCCCCAGTTTTGCGAGCTGAACCATTGGAAGGCGAGGAGGGCCAGGAAGTCGTGGGCAAAATTGATGCCGAATGACTGCAGAGTTTTGACTGTCGTAATACCACACATAGGCGACATCATCCATGAGGAAAAGGCAAGGCTTATAAAAGGAGAAGAATGATGATTTCAAGAATCGACAAGTCCAACAAAAACATAGCTCACTAATGATGACCAAATTTGCGACATGAGTGTTGCGGGCTGGTAGTCCCCCAAACCCATAAGTATGTCTCGCTTCCATCTCAGTGCAAATCTCGGTGCTCGATGATCGAGCACGACCATCGAGCACGGAGATTTGCATCATGATGGACCGTTCATGACAGTCTTCCGTTTATGCCATACTTATGCCTTCTTGTAGTTGTACTCAGGAAAAGTTAGGATCTTCGATTCGTAATATGCCATGCGGTCTCGACACTTCGGGGGGTAAGGCCGAAGACGCCGGTCGTTTCGGGGCGGTTGCCGGGAACCAACCGGTGTTATTGTCACGATTCGCGGAGTCGTGGACCACCCCCCTCACAAATTCTCAACATCCAATTCATTCTCGACAGTCCCCTTGCTACAAGGGTCAAATTGCACACATCTCATGTCTTATCAACTCGCGGACCTAATAGCATGTGAGCATGCGCGTGTTATGGTGTGTCATTTGTATAACAATAAACGGGCAGCTTTTGCACCTTCAAGTTCACGTGCTTCACATGCCACACCGTGACTTTGATTTTTGATCCACCACATTCTAATTCACTATGCGTTTCGTCTGTTCGTTCACTCGACCTCGCTCAACTCCTACGGGCAAAGTCTCGAGTTTCGCTAAAGGTCGGGAATACGTCCCGAAGCGCCTCGACACGCAGGTACGTGCTCTTCGCGTACATCGCGTCAACTCTTTTTGTGCACGGTTCCCCGATATCGCACAACCACAACCCCCGCCTACAGAGCAGTGCATCTTTTCTACAGCGTGTGATCCATATGCCGTCGAAAAGATGTAAGGTTTTCCCGAATCTCTCGCTGAGCCTCCCGCTGATATTGTTCTGGACCCTTCACTCAAGTCGGCTTCAACTTCATCCGACCTTTCGAGGGAGTTGGGAACAGGTCGTGAGTTGATATTCATTCAATAGTCATTGTTCCTCCTCACAAGCCGGCTCGTAAATGTACATGGGCCTGCCCGGGTCCTGCCAGATATCATCTCGCGAGAGTTAAGATTACGAGTGATCCTGGTGCGTTTCATTCAACCTCATGATTACGGAGAGCTTCATTCACTCCCACACGTATCCATACTTCGCGACCGCATTATTCCGCTCGGTCGCGGAGGTGGTGTAGAAGTGATCCACAACGGCCGGAGAGTACAGGCGGTACAGGGGAGTCGTCCCCGGCTGCTGCGTGGTCCATATGCGGCCGACGAAGCCCTCGGCGGCGTATCCCAAGTTCTGGACAGCATTGATGTGCTCGGAGGCAGATGTGGTGTAGAAGTGGTTCACCAGCACGGGTTGGTAGGGGCGGCGGAAGCGCACGGCCTGTGCATTGCGGACGAAGACGCCAGGGACGGCTGGGGAGCTGTCGTGTTGGTCGGAATTGGCGTCGGTGCGGATTCTGTCGCTCGCGCCCTAGCTCCGCCGGCATTCTGCGAGGGGCCCGGGTTGAGCGAACGAGGCTGGGGCAATGGTGTGATGGCTTACCACAGCTCTTTGCGCGTCGGCATGTCGAACAGATAGGAGGGCGCCAAAGAGAATGGCGCAGGTCGCGAATGTGGAGGCAAGCTTCATGTTTTTCTCTTCTCTGGGGCTGGGGCGGTGATTACTGGGACTTCATGGGGCTGTCGGGCGGGCTACCGGATGGCCCGAGACCCCCAGGGTCTTGGTGGAGGGTTGCGGATTCAGCGTGATGCCGGCGCCATATTACGTGGTATCCGTCGGGACCTCAGGCTGCCAGTGCCAGTGGTGGTTATTGTCAGAAATCGGTAAGACGCAGGATCATGATATTTCCGATCACGACGTATGACTCTTATGAGAGTTGGCAACGCGGTCAAACGCAAACAGTTGCAAACCTTGAATGGGCTGCGGGCCGTTTTTGCATTCCAATCTCACTTACCACCGCGCTCAGAATTGTTGTGTGAAACCCTGCGCAAACCATGAATCCGAGACCACCAGCGAAGCCGTGAAATGTATGGTTATCGTGTGCATCACTGTGCTCGTTTCTGTGTCATCGAATCACTATGGGGTGCATTCTCACCATCAGCTCCCAAGAGCTGCCTGGTTGTCAATACCGCGAATATCGCAATGCAGCAGGCCAGATACGCCAAGCCGGGTCTGCGCTATACTCCAAGACCAATGATGCACCATAATCCGGCATTCGGGGACTATCCAACTGGCCCTTGGACTTCCCAGTTGGTGGTTCTCAGACTCCAGCCACCTCAATCATTTCTACCATATCTCGGGCACAAGGCGCGATGCCGCTCTACTTATTGGATCTAGGTGGAGTATCTCAGACCGCGTCGGGCATCAATATTTCCGTACCCGAGAAGGCCAATGACCACGCTCCGATCACCTTGAACAGACGACGCAGGGTAGGCTCTCTTCGAGATTACCCCCACAAACTCGGCTGGCGTGGAGGTCGCGTGGTCGGGCTGCACTCATGAGCATGTTTTGAAATATTGAAACGGGTGCGCGGTGTTACCTGGTCAATAGTGCATAACCACATTTGAACTGCCAGCGGATCGCAGTATGTTGACAATGTACAAAATAGGGGGGAAGTGCACTCGGTACCGTGCACCATGCACACTGTGACGCCGACATTGTTATCAGGGTGGCCCGAATTCGCACTGAGCGCCCACATCTATCTCGAGGGATATCTAATCTATCCGATTATCCAGACCATCTATCAATCATCCCCAGCGGCAATCAAGTCTTGTATTTACCGACGGCGCTACATCCTCTCATAGCTGCTCTTACTGGGACTTCAAGTTAGGGGCTTTAGACAATGGTTGCCGCCAAGTCCCAACCCTGCTGCCCCCGCTTACAGCAGGGTGCGCTAGCGTGCATCCTCCAGCACTAGGCGCAATATGGTTAGAGTGAGTTCTGGGGAGCATGGCGCTGCGTTCCGATTGACCAAGCCTGTTCCAGCTGCCAGCATGTATTGTTCATTGGACCTTCAAGCAGACGCTCTTTAAATACGGGGCACTCTGAGATATCTCTCCACCAGCTGCATCCGATTGTCGCCTCTTCACCCACAATTCATCTAAATGCACTTCTCGACTGGCGCTCTTGCTGTCCTTCTTGCCATCTCCACGATTGATGTGGTACGCGCTACGTCTGGAAAGGGTGCGTTCCGGTCTTGCAGTCTGGCGCGACGACGACCTGACCAAGTTCTGACTGTCAACAGCGACTTGGTACCACCCAAGTATAGAATCATTCTCGTCATCGAACTATCTTACTTAACACCTCTCCCAGGTGCTGGCATTGGTGCCTGTGGGACGAGCCATAGTGATGCCGAATATGTCGTTGCCGTGTCCGCATACACATATAATTCGTACCCGTAAGCCCGCCACCTCTGAGTCCCTCTGAATCCTGATTTATCGAAATCGTAGCGGGGCACCCCCAGACCCCAACAAGTGAGCGTTATCCTGACCTTGCCTTTGAACATTCATCGATAGGGGTAGAAACGGGATATGCAAGCGTCGTCTGAGAGTAAACTGTCAGCCTGAGCTCATCCGCGAATTTTCCCGTTACTCAACGACTAAATTGTTTTTTTTTTTCTTTCTGGGCAGACAAGGGGAAATGGATTCAAGTGCGGGTTGTCGACAAGTGCAACAAGTGTGGGCCCAACGATATCGACCTTTCGCCAGCTGCATTCGAAGCACTTTCTGCTCGGGGGTCTGGGGTTATCTACGTCCAGTGGTATTTTGTTTGAGCGTCTGGGAGGAGAATGTCTTGAAATGTAATTGTACTTTTAAAAAATGAACAAATGCCGCATATTTTCCGAATCTGTCCTGCAGTGAACCCCCACCAGCAACTGTGCGGAAGCGCGGATGAGATACTACACTCCATCAGATCAGGATAATCCTAATTGACATTTCGAAGCTTGGTGCGAATCACCTCAAAACATACCATTGCCGGCCCGGCGCAGATATCACCCATCCTTTTCTCCAATGCTACAAGGCTTCAAGCTTCAAGTTCTGTTCCAAGGTGGGTTCACCGCGATTTTCCAGAAATACACCTAAACGGACCCACCCGTCCTCAAACCCCTGTCGGTTTGATAGTCCCCCTATACCGCTTATACAACAGCGCTGCCAAGGACCCATACTGCACCACATCCACCATGAAGCGCATATAAGACATCTAAAAGTTGTATAAATCCGAGCGGATAGTACCTATGTGACACCTTCTTCTCAGGACCTTCAATTTGTATGCTATGCAGTTTTGACACTCTGGGGGGGTAAGGTCAAAGATATCCGGTTATTTCGGCACTCCGTAGTTATTGGGCTGAGCTAAGTGTTGTTGCATATTGTGTGGTTCGCAGATTGTCGGATATGTAATAGACTGCTGACTGTTCAAACTGGGTACACAAATAATGATATATTTGGTACGGATATCACAAGATGTTGGTACAGCCCGCTGTACTTCTGGGAAAATGGTTGTGGGCAACTATGTGTATAGAGCAATACATATGGGCTTTAAATACTAGTCTTTGATTCCTGGGCACCATACCATTACCATATTGGAATGAATCTCAAGCACCATTCACTTCCTGTAGGTAGTAACATCACATGGTGCATAGAAATGCTCAGAATGGTCCACAGACACCATTGGCAATCCTGATGGTGTATGGGAATCATTCCCAATGCTCAGGATGATCCGCAGACACCATCCACCATCCTGATGGTGCACAAGAATCATTCCCAGGGCACAGGATGATCCGCAGACACCATCCACAAGTCAGATGGTACACAGGAATCATTCCCAATGCTCAGGATAATCTGCAGACACCATTGGCAATCCAGATGGTGTATGGGAATCATTCTCAAGGCCCAGGATGATCCGCAGACACCATTGGCAATCCTGATGGTGCACAGGAATCATTCCCAATGCTCAGGATGGTCCGCAGACACCATGCACCATCCTGATGGTGAATGGGAATCATTCTCAAGGCCCAGGATGATCCGCAGACACCATTGGCAATCCTGATGGTACACAGGAATGATTCCCAGTGCTCAGGATGATCCGCAGACACCATCCACCATCCTGATGGTGCATGGGAATCATTCTCAAGGCCCAGGATGATCCGCAGACACCATCCACCATCCTGATGGTGCACAGGAATCATTCCCAGGGCCCAGGATGATCCGCAGACACCATCCACCATCCTGATGGTGCATGGGAATCATTCCCAGGGCCCAGGATGATCTGCAGACACCATCCACCATCCTGATGGTGCACAGGAATGATTCCCAGGGCCCAGGATGATCCGCAGACAC
>QGOG01000718.1:0-13554 GCA_003313185.1 Collybia sp. MG36
AGAGAGGTTGGACATTTCTCGAAGGAGGAACATTGCGCAAAAGGCCACAATTTGAAGTTGGACAATGGAACAGCCTAGATCACGTTATTGCGTCGGATCCTATGGGAGGATATCTGTATTTACCCCCCCTGTCCCACTGTCATGAAGCTGTGAGAAACCAGTAGCGTTGAAAATTGGATTTCCGTCATATCCGGCGTGCTAAAAAAGCGTTAATAGGGAAAAATGGGCAGGAGGGAAAGAAGAACATTTCCTGGAGAGTCGGTGTCCATCCCTGCCTTCACCATCCCGTGAGGTAATGTTGCACCTTGATCGTATTATATTCTCTCATAATTCGCACTCTTTTAGCTCGGCTTACCAGGGAAAACATGGCCACCATTCGTTGTCCCGATGAAAGGTATCACAAAACTCGCGGGGTCGGATATCTTAGTGAGAGTTTGAGCCCCCACCGTCGCGAGAGCTCCCAGAGGCAGCAGGAATTGTCCTCGTCGCATTGTATGGGTCTCCACAAGAGACTCGGATGGGACTCGGATGGTTTTTCGGTTCGTGTATTTGAAGCATTTATAAGCCTACGGAAGTGCTATTATGTGGATGAATTCTCTCCCTCTTCACCTCATTCCCGTGCTTCCGAGTCAGCTGAGGGGGTAGATCATGCTGGTAGAAGTTGTTATATCCGTTTAAAACGCGCTGCTCAATGTGAAGAAGGCCGCGATGAGTGTTCTAACCACGAGTTCATGGATTCGGCTACCATAGTGTTTATGCGACCAGGCAAAGAGTCAAGACATGGTGTGAAAATCCGTGTTCTGGGTTGAAACAAAGTGGGTTCATGTTCATGTGCATGTGGCAAGAGCCGTAAGGCTGATGCAATATGCTTTCGCAGTGTTTGCAGGTTTACGTCACAGCACCAACAATTGAACAATACTACATGGGACTTTGATTGAACCATCCACGCTGCGCAATATCTAACGTACAACGTTCTGAGCTATCCCGGCTACCGCGAAATATAATGGTCATATAATCGATGATAATCTTGTCAAATTGTGCTCGTCGGTTGCCCATTGAATATGAGCTCGAGGGCATGCTCAAAATCAATAATGATATCCGCAATATCCTCAAGTCCTACAGACACCTGAAGTGAAGCTAGCATCAACCATGATCTGATGACCGCAAGAATCTCAACATACTCGAATCAAGTCAGGGGACACTCCCGCAGTCAACCGCTCTTCAGGCGTCAATTGCTGATGGGTGGTTGAAGCAGGATGGATCACGAGTGTCTTCGCATCCCCTGTGATCATAAATCAATCGTCATATTTGGGTGCATGCTGGTCTCACCCACCGACGTGGACCATATTACTCGCGAGCTTGAGTTTATCAACCACCTCGCTACCAGCACTCCCGCCACCCTTCACGCCGAAGCTGAGAACAGCACCCCAAGTGTCCTTGCGCAACAGCTGTCTTGCCCGCTCGTGGTGAGGGTGGGAAGCCAGCCCCGGGAATGATACCCATGCGACGTAGGGATGTTGTTCTAACCATCTGGCGAGGAATCAGGGTGGGCTGGAATATATATCAATGATGAGTACCGGGCGAGTGCAAGAGCATTATCACTATGCCGCTATTGATACCAGTCAATGAGTGATATGCCCGAATGAGGTTGATACCTGAGCGCGAAGACTGAGCGTTTCAAGACCTAAACGCGATAAGCGGATTATGAGCAAACCCATGGGATCGTTCGAACATCCATGCTCGCCTTGCAATAATAGCCAACCCGCGAACGGGTTCAGTGTCATGCCAATGTCCCGCATCAACTCGAGGCGCATTTTCACTGCGAACGCCTTGTTACCAAATCGCTCGACATATCTCAGACCGTGATATCCGGGCGCTGGCTCGGTGAACGCGGGGAATCGACCAGATTTGACCCAGTCGAAATTGCCTGAATCAATCACGACTCCAGCTATCGTGGTTCCGTGGCCCCCAATCCATTTGGAGGCGCTATGAGCTGTGGAAGTAGTTATGTCAGGTAATTTGCAACAAGTGTTTGATCGTCAAACCACCTACTAATTATATCTGCACCATAGGTGAAAGGTCTGAGGAAATAACCTATACAATGACATGCGCCTTTGAACTCCAACCGCGGACTGAAATACGACGTACCACCAGCACCGAAAGTATTATCTAATACAGATACAGCTTCAGCGCGCGGCGCGCTATAAAATATATGCGCCTTACCAACTATCAATGGAATTCCGTGACGATGGGCCACCTAAACCATGACATGTCAGCCACTTCAATCAATCACAGGTGGCTGTGTCGTGAAATGACCAACCTTCGCGAGTTCTGGTATCGGCGAGATATTATACTTGGGATTCCCGATACTCTCAACAAATATAGCCTTGGTCTTCTCATCGATTGCGGAGGCAAAATCTTCAGGATTATCGCTTGACACGAATTTGGCATGGATACCAAATTTGGGCAGAGTTACTAGTGAAGATGGGTAAGCGAGACCAAGACATCATCAAATTTCGAAAAACGTCGTACCTTTGAACTGGTTAAATGTCTGCGAGGAAGGGGGATATTAGTGAACACAATCCCAATCAAACGATCTTACTCCTCCGAAAATACACGTTCTATATGATAGAGGTTGGAGACAATCTGGGACACGGAAGAACATGCTCACGATGACACGATATTGTCCCCCGCGACAGCAATGGTCCCGATGGCCATGAACTGTGCGGTGAGGCCGCTTGAAACTGCAACAGCGGCGACTCCGCCCTCTAGTGCAGCCATACGGGCTTCAAATACATCCTACAGGGGTTTGATGAGATGTCGAATTAATTTTTTAGAAGAGCAGTACCAGGGTAGGGTTCGACATCCTGATGTTGGGCCGTTGGTTGTGTGATTCTAGTATCCAAGTATAGGACCTACCGGGAGTATATATTCCCTGTGTCGTTCAAATTGAAGAGGTCGGCTGCATGCTGTGTGCAATCATGAGATAACGGGTATTTCGCGTGATGTCCCGAAGGCTTACCTGTGAGTTATCGAACACGAAAGCACACGAAGGGTAAATTGGGAGCGCGCGAGATTTTGTTGTGGGATCAGGAACTTGACCCGCATGAAGCTGCAGTGTGTCAAACTGAGGTTCCCTACCAAAGTTGTGAGCAAGCAAAAGATACCGCTGGGGTAAGAATTTCCCTACGCGTAAAATTCGGGAGATTGGGCAACCATGGCTGTTGGATTGAGTTGGCCAAATCATTGATAGCTTCGCCTTTTGAGTGATCCAAGTAGCTCAACCTTTCGCCCTGCATCAGGAAATCTAGAACGAAAAAGGTATCACTAATCCCGCTCCCAGATGTCACAGCTGAATAGGGATTGATAGACCCACTTCGACAAAAAAAAAACCCCCCCGACACCAGTGTGAATAGAGGACCATACAACGGATGGAGATAAGACTAAAGTATCACCTGTGTAGCAGGATATCAACAGGGAAAATAGGGTTTGTAGTAGTATTCACCCATTATGAAAAATCCATGACGTTCCCAATAGCAACTCTGTGATCCATGCCACCAGTGCTGTCAAGGTCAAAGCGACCTAGTAGTGTCGAAAAGGTCAGGTCAGTCGTGACCAGAAATTTCGACCCCTTGCCAGTGGTCCCGGGTGTCGCGGAGGGGTCGAACCAGGTCGTTCCCTAATTTGGGCGCGGACGATATCATGAACAATGGGCGACACTTCGGAGCTTGGTCTCGTACGGCGCCTGTGAAATGGGCGATTTAGCGCTGGCATCCGCATGAGCTGCACAATTATGTGATGGTCGTAATCTAATCATCACTGATATACTATATACGGAAGTTCACACGGTCCCTTTGGCCCAGGTCTGACCTTTTTGACTGACCAATTTCGATTGGCCGTGTCGGACCTAGGTCGTGACAACACTGCATGCCACTGACGCTGAGATTAATGTGCCTGTAAATGTCTTGTGTATTGGAAAGTATTCCCCCTCAAGGCCTCACGGGGATACTGCCACCGCCTAGCGTCAAGCTGTCCGTTAGCACTGGCATCTCAACCGAGCCATCGGTAGCAGATGTCTCCGATACTTTCTACCATGGATTTAATTATCACTCGGGAATGTGACAAGGCTTTGCGTAAGGGTTTGTTACAATTGTTAATGTGACATCCGTCTACATCTACTCTGAGGCTGGAGTTCACGAGGGAAAGAGTGAACTCCACTATCTACAGATCAACGAAGATAATCGAAATGATTTGTACGTGTTTACCTACAACTTTAGATGGCATTCCCAATTGGGAATTGTGGTTGAGAACGAGCCGATAACGCGGCTTAGAACATCGTTCGACAGGTGTGCAACATAGGCGACACACTGTTGAAGATCCTCAGTGGTGAAACCCCGGCCTGTGCTCGAACTTCCATCGCGCCGCGTCAGCACACTCTCACTTGATGATTCGAAGCTGACCCCCTGCTCGCACAGCTCCCCGCCTGGCGCCCAGACGCACCTCAAGCGTCTCTCTGTGGTGTACCTTGCGCGGCCGACAGATTGCGTGCGCTTGCACGCACTCGCGGACCAAAGCACACTGATTGCGCATACCCCGGATGCAGGGCCTGACACGGGGGCGACAGCGGGCCAGTGGCATCAACGCCGCGTGAGGCATCGCAAAGTTCATAATTACATGGATGTAGAGATGACTGGATCACCCGAGGCTGCGCAATATCTAATCAGATATCATGTACAGCAATCTGAGCCATCCCTTCACCACAAAGCTACTTACTCTACAATGATTACGTATTCGGTGATCCAGTCAAATCGTGCCCGTCGGCTGCCCATTGAATGTGAGCTCAAGGGCATGCTCAAAGTCAATAATAATGTCCACAATATCCTCAATTCCGACGGATACCTGAAGTGAAGCTAGCATCAACCATGATCTGATGACCGCAAGAATCTCAACATACCCGAATCAAGTCAGGGGACACTCCCGCAGACAATTGTTCTTCAGGTGTCAATTGCTGGTGGGTGGTTGAAGCAGGATGGATCACGAGTGTCTTCGCATCCCCTGTGATCATAAATCAATCGTCATCTTAGTTGCACACTGCCCGCACCCACCGACGTGGACCATATTACTCGCGAGCTTGAGTTTATCAACCACCTCGCTACCAGCACTCCCGCCACCCTTCACGCCGAAGCTGAGAACAGCACCCCAAGTGTCCTTGCGCAACAGCTGTCTTGCCCGCTCGTGGTGAGGGTGGGAAGCCAGCCCCGGGAATGATACCCATGCGACATAGGGATGTTGCTCCAACCACCTAACAAGGAATCAGGGAGGGTTGGAATATATATCGATGATAAGTACCGGGCGAGTGCAAGAGCATTATCACTATGTCGCTATGGATTGGTGGCAGTCAATGGGGGGTGATATGACCGACTGCAGTTCATACCTGAGCACGGAGACTGAGCGTTTCAAGACCTAAACGCGATAAGTGGATTATGAATAAATGCACGAATCTTTCGAACATCCATGCTCGCCTTGCAATAATAGCCAGCCCGCGAACGGGTTCAGTGTCATGCCAATGTCCCGCATCAACTCGAGTCGCATTTTCACTGCGAACGCCTTGTTACCAAATTGTTCGACATATCTCAGACCGTGGTATCCGGGCGCTGGCTCGGTGAACGCGGGGAATCGACCAGATTTGACCCAGTCGAATTTCCCTGAATCAACCACGACTCCAGCTATGGTTGTTCCATGGCCTCCGATCCATTTGGAGGCGCTATGAGCTATGAGAGTATTCATGTCAGATGGTTTGTAACAAGTGTTTGATCGCAAAACCACCTGATTATATCTGCACCATAGGTGAAAGGTCTGAGGAAATAACCTATACAATAACATGCGCTTTTAAATTTGAACTCCAAGCATGGATTTAAATGCAGCGTACCACCAGCGCCGAAAGTATTGTCTGGGGCAGACACAGCTTCAATGCGCGGCGAGCCATAAAAGCGATATGGCTTACCAACTATCAATGGAATTCCATGACGATGAGCCACCTAAATCATAACATGTCAGCTACTTTTGATTACAACTTGTTGAGGAGTCGTAAGATAACCAACCTTCGCGAGTTCTGGTATCGGCGAGATATTATACTTGGGATTCCCGATACTCTCAACAAATATAGCCTTGGTCCTCTCATCAATTGCGGCGGCAAAATCTTCAGGATCGTCGCTTGATACGAATTTGACAGTGATGCCAAATTTGGGTAGAGTTACTAGTTGTCATGTGTGAGCAAGACCAAGACATGATCAGATTTCGGAGAGCGTAGTACTTTTGAACTGGTTATATGTCTGGAGAAAGAAGATGTCAGTGAACACAATCCCAATCAAATAATCTTACTCCTCCGAAAAGACACGTTCTATATATTGGAAGTTGGGAACAATCTAGGAAACAAAAAGACATGCTTACGATGACACAATGTTGTCCCCCGCGACAGCAATGGTCCCGATGGCCATGAATTGTGCGGTGAGGCCGCTTGACACCGCAACAGCCGCGACCCCGCCCTCAAGCGCGGCCATGCGGGCTTCAAATACATCCTAGAGAGGTTTGATAGAATCTTGAGTTGTGAAATTTTGGAAAGGTTGTACCAGGGTGGGGTTCGACATCCTGATGTTGGGTCATTCGTTGCATGACTGTACTATGTGCGTAAAAGCCCTACCGGGAGTATACATTCCCAGTGTCTTTGAATGTGAAGAGGTCGGCTGCATGCTACGCGAAATCATGAGATCATGAGGATTTTGCGTGCTGTCCCCGGAGCCTACCTTCGAATCATTGAACACGAAAGCAGACGAAGCGTAAATCGGGGGAGCACGAGATTTAGTTGTGGGATCGGGAACTTGACCTGCATGAAGCTGCAGTGTGTCAAATTGAGGGTCTCTATCAAAGACTTGTGAGCAGCAAGAGACAGTGGGATAATAATTTCCCTACGCGTAGAATTCAGGGGATTGGGCAACCATGGTCAAGTCGTTGAGTTGGGTTGGCGAAGATAATTTGCCTTTTGTACGATATCAACCGAGTCAACTTTCGCCCTGCAACTCGGAGTCGATTTCCATATGCTAGACTCCCTCAATACTTCGGTTTACGTTTACGGGCATATTTGCATGTGTGCGGAAGTCAAATATGAACAATAGCCTCAAGAAAAGTTCCCGTTGAGATACCATGAGGCTGAGGGACGGCTGGGAACCGAGAGCTTTCCGAGTCCTTGGAGTGCAATCAACTTCAAGACATCATGGTTTCGGAAATTGGTATGTGCGAGATGCCAAATGGGTATTGACACCAAAGTGCTGGATGTCAATCATGAGCACCTCATACATTATAGCCTTACCCAAAAGTAACATAAGCATTCCGTATCGATATCATGGCTTTTGGAACAGTGGGATCGGTAAGATCTCTACAGGTGTGAGCAGCGGGAAAGCCAGATTTCAACATTGAACAACAATCCCCAAACCAGCTATTACATAATGTTCGATCGCACGCGTTCCGAATCAGATACCAACTTAAAGCACTGCTGGCAAAGATGCATACTTTATGCACCGTACTACCGAATCGCCGTCCCGAATACTGAGAACATATCAGAGGCCATATCAGAAACCAACCCTAGAACTATCTGGCTTGGTGAGTGATAGTGGGTGGTCCTTGTCACCAACTCCGAGTGTAATGTGCCTGTAAGTGTCTTTACAGAGTTAGATTTTGATTAGGCGGCGACCGTTTGCACATAACAGCATTGGAAGTGTCGCAAGGGTCCCTGGGCGGGCTGGGCTCGGATGTTTGATTTCCACTGGCCTTCGTAAGCTTTACCTACACTAGGAGTTATCAGATATGTATTATGGATTAGGGGATACGGCCATAATGCCCCCCGCAATGACGGGCCTGTTCGGTGTTCGAGGAAGCTGAATACCGTAATCGTCTGACGAGAGGTTCTGATGAGTGCTTTTTCGCACTCGCTTCATTATGGCTCCTTTCGGGCAGTATCCCATGGCAGGTCGTAGAATTTCCCCTCATGGGGATACCACTACTGTCATGTAACCGGCGCCTCAAACGAATCATTAATGGCAGAAGTCTCCGAAATAATTTCTGACATGGACACCTGATGGTTCTTGTCATCTTGGTTGTTACTCGGGGACAAGACTGCGGTGAGGTCGAACACATCTCGTTATTGTGGCACCGCGTCTGATGATTTTGGGCAAGCTATGAATGGTAGGACGACACGCACGGGGTACATGCGTGGGGGTGATTGACTGCGGCGGGCCGGGGGATTGGAATGTTGTTCGTCAATCTCGGAAAGATGTATAGATCTACCCGCAATTCGCCCGACTTTGACGCATCGACAATGGCCGAATTAAAACACAAATGAATGCTTGACTTTCTGCTTGGAACCGTTTTTTTTTTCGCTCTCAAAACGCGTCGCAATCGGACGCACTGGAGTCCTATGGAAAACTGATCTCATTGTTACATAGCAAATGATTGATCGAACTTTTCAATCGGGGACGTCGGGGAAACAAAAAAAATCTCCGGTTATCTCATTATGGAATCAAGCCCGCTAGACCGCTGTCGGTATATTCATCTCAAAGTCCAACAAACGTTCCCGGGCGAAGCTAACACCTAGGGTATAAATTCAGAGGTTGCTCTACTTATTCTACATCCCGCTCCCAACCACCAACGCGACGCGCAACATGCCTTTTGAGCAAGTCTCCCCATGACTAAGAGCGTTGAACCATACTTACTCTCCCCCCAGCGCCACCAATTCTGAGCTGTTCTCCGGGCTCAAAGAAGTAGATGTCAATTTCGAAAACTTCTTCTTGATTGGAAAACCCCGAAGAGTGCAGCCAGACTTCAAGGTCCAGCTCACAGAGGTAACCCCACATTGCGCTCACCCTGAATCCATCATTCACAACAACCTCAAATCAGTACACCTACCTCCCCAAGGTCGCCGAGCCCCGGCGTGATTGGGTAGCCAGCGTCGCCGTCCCAGCATTCGTCGCACATGGCTCGTCGAACACTGTCAGAAAGTTCGCCACCATAGGCACAGGAAGCGGCTTAGATGCCATCGCGGCCCTCGACATCTTCGATCTGGAGAAACTGGCCATCAGTGATCTCCACCCAGCGGTCGTCGCAGCTGCGGCCCGGAATATCGTTGCCGCTAGCGGCCGACTGGAGACTTCAGAAGCGGTGAGGAACCTCATCGCCGCCCCCGGAGACGTGTGTGCGCCGCTGAACGGCTACGGCCAATTTGATTGCATCTATGGTTCGTGACCTTACTACAATGTCCGTCAGCAATTTAACGTAGTTTTAGAAAATCTACCGAATATTCCGATCGACGCCATTCACATCATCGATGCGGGTCAGACCTCGTCAACCTACGTCCCACAACGACAGGAAACAATTCCGAGCGTCGCGACAGACAATCTCCTAGCCCTCCATTGGATCGCCCTCCAGCAGGCGAGGCCCTTGCTTTCTCCCACTGGGGCTGTTCTCTCCTCTATCGGAGGGCGGGTCCCAATATCCTCATTAATTTCAATGGCCAGGAGCGCCGGATATAATGCACACGTCCTCACGTACACTTGGAAGATCCAGAGTGAGCCCGAGGAAGTGATCGGCGGGTACAAGAATAATGAGGAGACTGGACTAGGCCCCGTAAGCTTTTCTGGACTGAGTTTTTTTTTTCAATCTCACCTGCCGTTCAGTTCTTCTTCTACCCCGCATCAATTCTGGAGTCGACGTTCCAACACCTCTCACCAGCCGCCGCTGGTTCTGATGCAGAGTCGATTGAAGAGAAGCTCGTTCCACATCGTTTGGATGCTTCCTCCGCATACCGCGCCCATAAGGCTGGTGCAATCATTGGTCATACGGTAGCCGTGATCAGAAGTACCAGGCCGGTTGAGTAGTTTTCTGCGCTTTCTGTGCTTCCCTTCGTCCCTTTGAATGTAGGTATTATGTAGAGATATTGTTGTCTGTTGCGCGCCAGAAAATCCGTTGTTGGGCTTGTCATCTGATAAGATTGATGAAAGTTTATTGATCGAGGCGGTGCCAAACCCAAGATCCAACAGACAAATAAACATCAATAATATGGAAGTCCTTCCACGCGCTGTCGAACTGGCATGGGTCTCGGTCCAGATCCTACACTTGGAGCGTTCGCATCCTCTCAAGTCTCCGTGACTCCCAAGATAACCTGTGGGACCACAGGAAATGGGGAAAAACACCGAGGTATTGGTGTCAGCGGCGCGAATCACAGTCGGGGTATTGCACGATCTGTGCTTCAAATGCGCAGTCGGGGAAGATTGTGCAGCTCATTTTTACGGATCCTCCCTAGTGCCCTCTGTGAGTGGGTCCGGATTGATGTACAAGCAACGTAGAGGGCTTATATGGAGTCGTTGAGGCGCTAATCATGATTGTTCTTCGCCCGGCGGGCTTTTCGTTTGGTCGCACGGCTCTGGCGAACACAATTGTGGTCGAGGACCCAAAGCACTACCACCTTAATGGCGAGGATCTCGTCTTCACCGATGAAGCAGTCTCGAGTGGGAAAACTTGGTGTAATGTCGGGTTTGAAATCCTAGACGGCGATTTTGAATTTCCCATTTACCAATGGCTTCCACATTCGCTTCCCCTGCCATCATTATTCTTC
This sequence comes from Collybia sp. MG36, assembly GCA_003313185.1. NCBI lineage: Eukaryota > Fungi > Basidiomycota > Agaricomycetes > Agaricales > Clitocybaceae > Collybia > Collybia sp. MG36. The sequence continues at coordinate 10,664 of QGOG01000718.1, forward strand.
CTCATCTTGCTGGAACTAGAGAGATGGGCCACGCTGAAATCTAAATCCAGGCAGTCGCGTTCTGCCAACGCCTTGGAAAGATTGTTGAAAATCGACCCCCCACAGGACGCTGCTCACGCCGAGTGTACGATTTTCGGTGAATGGACTCTGGAGTGGTTCGAGGCCATGACGAAGCGATATTCATTAATTGCTCCTGGCGTCTGCCGTCAATGGAGGGCGCATTTCAAAAACACGGCCGTGATCAGAAGTACAGAGCCGACTGAGTAATTTGTTGAGTCCTCTATGATTCCCCTCGTCCCCTTGAATTTAGATATAATGCAGAGATACTATTTTCCGTTGTATGCCAGACTAAATTGTATTTAAACTATATTTAGAGGAGATTAATCTCCTCGTACGGCAGCTGTCTCCGAGTCCTACACTCCGGCACTCATTCCTTTTTCTCCATCTCTCACCTTCTGTCTCACTTTTATTTCTGACCTGCGGACGGTGTTGGTTGGTTCTCCCGTAGTGCCATGCGTCCGTTAGCTATCGTTTACATTCCTCCCCTCATCACTGTATCAGTTCCCTTCTCCGTTGTATCACTTTCAATTACCCACCCGTGTTCCTTTTGTATTTAACGCCTAACATGCATGCAGTTTTGAGTTTCCGCCCCGAACTTTAAATCATATTTGCAAAGAAACTTGTTTGATTGTATTTAGCTGTCATCTCGGCAATGTGCGATCCCACCACGTTGTGCAACCTCCTTCGTTGACTCCCTTGTCCGGACCCCGCTCACTTGCCTGCCTAGCTGTTTGCCCGCCCGCCTGCTGCCAACTTGCCTAAGGCTATTTCCTGCTCAAGCGCTCATCTCGTGCGTTCTCGTGGTCTACGCCCTTTCCTCACTGCCCAGTCACGCCAAATTAATGCCACGCATGCATCAAGCTCCTATTGCCACTGAGGCCCCCAAGGCTGGACGTTTATGAGCCCAATTCTTCCCCTCCTTCCCCGCCGCTAACACAGAGTATTATCATATTATTGCACGGATCGGCCTATGTATCACTCGTTCAGATTTGTATGTCTGATTGGGTACTGATCTGTGCTGTATCCATAATGTGTATCTCCTCAACTCATTGATTCGTACCCTCTCTTATTCAATGTCGTATCTCACCCACAATAAATCATATTCACCCCTCAAAATATATGGGAGCTCAGAGGGTCAATTGACTCTAGGACTTCAATTGGTTGCCCTTCGACTTCGACAAAACTTCGGCGTTGCCAAATCAAGGCCAATGATCAACAAGAGCAAATGACTACCAAACCCACGTTCCAACGGATAAATAAACATCAATAATGCAGGGGTCCTCCCACGTGCACGCTGTGGTAGTTGCGGAACATTACAAGCATAGGTTCCATTCTCGGACTTGTCCTCTCAAGTCTCAGTGGCTCTCAAAATCATCCGTGGAACCGCAGGAAATGGGCAAAAACACAAAGTTGAATAAAAAGCGGCGTGCGGACGTATTGTTGTCAGCGGCACAAATCACCTTCGAGGTATTACATGATCTGTGCTTCAAATGCGCGGTAGGGGAGGATTGTGCAGCTCATTTGTATGGATCCTCCAAAGTCCCCACTGTGAGTGCGTCCGTTTCGATAAATTCACGCGAATGATGTAGGAGGCTCATACGGAGTTGTTGAGGCGCTGACTATGACCGTTCTGCGCCCACCGGGCTTTTCTTTCGGTTACCTAGGTCTGGCAAACGCAATTGTGGTCGAGGACTCGAAGCATTACTACCTTAATGGCGAGGATCTCGTTTTCATCAATCAAGCAATCTCGGGCGGGAAAAATTGGTGCAAGGTCGGATTCAGAATCGTGGACGGCGATTTGGCATTTCCCCTTTACCAATGCCTTTCACATTCGCTTCCCCTGCCACCACTATCCTTCCTCATCTTGTTGAAGCTAGAGACTTGGGCCACGATTCTGCCGCCGCCGGAACATGGGTCCCTTATGCTCGTGCGATCGAAGCCTGCCAACACCAAGGCTGTGTCAAGACTGCTGAAAATCGACCCCCCACAGGACGATACACACACCGAGTTTACGACTTTCGGCGACTGGACTCTGGAGTGGTTTGAGGTCGTGGTGAAGCGATATTCACTCATTGCCCCCGACGTCTGCAGTCGATGGAAGGTGCATTTCAAAAACATCTTCCAGTCTGTGGAACTCTGGACCAGAGAGGTAGAATCCCCGAGGATAGAAACCATGCCGATGGACGTCGAACAAATGGACGACACAGAGAGTACCTTAGGATCACAGATTCATCTCCATGCCCCCAGCATCTTATCAGTGGCGTCTTCAACAACGTTATTGTCGCCAGCGCAGACCACTGTTGCTGAACCTGTGAAACTCCAGTATCTCAACCAGGTCGAAGTAGTCATGCTTGCCGCAAAGACGGCGATTACCCGGCTTGCAGAGATGGAGTTGGCCTGTGCCGTATTTGGTGGCCTGGCGTGCCACCTCTATGGGAGTTCTCGCATTCCAAATGTACGCTTGGTGTGGGCGTTTTGTACATATTCTGACGCTGACCCTTCAAGGATGTGGACCTCTTGATCCTGTGCGAGGGCATGGACCAAGAACACATCAAGGCCTTCCTCGTGGCCGGTGACCCCGCGCATTTCTTCCTGAAACCAGCAAAAGACCCGGAAGCAACGTACAGGGTCCTCCACTATCGCCTGGGCGACTCGGCGTACACAGCAGCGAAGGGGACATGCAAAGTGGACATCCTCGTCCCCGGCATTCTGCATCTCCCATATATCGACCCCCATCGTCTCACGTGGGTGAACAACATCCCATTGATCCCATACAGCCTCCTGCTTCTCCAGAAGCTACAGGGCTGGGACGACCACAGACACGCAGAGGA
>QGOG01000720.1:9133-20488 GCA_003313185.1 Collybia sp. MG36
GGGAAATGTTAACGAGGTTTCTGTGGACACGAGAGTACATACCTTGGCGTGCGCCCTTGCACTCACGTCCGCGGCAGCCCGCATGGCGGCTTGCTCGTGTATACTTTTCACCGCGCGGAGCTTGGCCACTTCGGGAGCAAGAGCCTTCTTGGGTGCTTTCCCAAGCGCCTCAAGCGCAGCCTCAGGTTCTCCACCAGGGAGCAAACGGGTGAGGAGGGCACGACGCGGGCGGGTGGGGTTGGCATCAGTGTAAATGCTGCCAGACGTCCGTGTCAGCAGCGCGCGGAGATGAGGGCCGAGGGAGGAAGTGGGTAGTGCAACACTTGCGCCGAAGATGGAGCAGGCCTCGTCATGAGAGGTTCTGCGGAACATTAGCCGATGCATGAGTGCGTGGGAGGGGTTGACGTACGATGCACCGTCCCATTGAGCTTTCGCTGCGTCCTTGCCAGTGCAGAAGAGGGTCATGGTGTAACCTCTTGAAGATGAAGTTTTTTCTGCACGGTGCCAAAATGTAACCAGGTGTATCAGATGAAATAGAGGACCCACCCAAAATGACGGCGGAATTAGGTTCTTCGAGACCGGTGAGGTACCAAAAATCAGACGCCTGTCGGAATTTATAACTGCTTCCCTGTTCAATATAGAGGCAGGGAACATACTATAGTACTCACAATATATCTGCGAAACCAACTTCATCAGCACAAGCTTCCACCTAGGGAGTACCGTGGCACCCACTTCCGCTCATATACCGCACAGGTGAGGCCAGCGCCAACACGATGCTCCCCTCAGGGAGTGCGTCCATTAAGTTACGCCTCCGCGCTTCATACTCTGTCACAGGGATGCCGGGCGTTAGCTCGCCCTCAGGTACTACCAGTCCGTGTTAGCTGGTAGAGTGAAATGGACATTATGAGACAGACGAATATGTGGGTGTGATTCATGGAGAGGTTGGCCATACGCTGATGGTTTCATATTCCATGTCTCCTGCGGAGGCAGGGTGGATACTGCCCCCGCCGTGCCCACCTCTGGTCCAACATCGGTGCAATGTGGTATATGTGTAGCAGGTGTCGCGTATGCTCGTGCCATGTTGTTACATCGTCTCCGTGTGGCCTCCAGCAATGGCTGGTTGCAGCGGGGACTCCGTAGATATGCTCGGAGGAAATTATTTGCAGAGATTGTGGATGTCATGTCATGAGCCCGGTTGTCACATCTGTCGTGACACCGTCAGTCTGAAATCACAATCACTCCCTGCGGCAACCAGGATGCAAACGAATACATCTCAATGGGTTCCTCGGATCACTGGGCTGGTGCGGCAATTGCATATTGGAGCTAGCCCCAGGAATGTCGGCATACTGCAGCGGGACATCCTCAGGAATCAGCCCCAGTCTCAACGGAGAGGTTATTCGCAATTTAGGGAGCGAAACAATGTTGGGGTGAGTGTTCTGCAAAATTGGATTACGTCGAGCTCAGTGATAACTGTTGGTTAACTAATACAGGTTTTTACGCCTACCTCTGCGGCCCTTTTCGTCGCGGCAGGCCTTGGCCTTTTCTTTTATTTTCGTTATGAAAAGGCTCAGCTGCTCGAGCAACGCGGTATCCGTTCCAGTTTTCTACATTTACTGTCATAGTCAACGTCTATTTTACAGAAAAAGAGCGCACCAGCAAACAGTATGGCCGTCCCCAGATTGGTGGACCATTTAGTCTAACCTCGCACAAGGGGGAGGCCTTCACCGACCAGAATCTATTAGGCAAATGGTCGCTCGTCTACTTTGGCTTCACAAATTGCCCCGACATATGTCCCGCCGAGCTCGACAAGATGACTGAGGTGCTCAACAATGTTGGTGCGTAACAACAGACGCGGCTCGCCACTAATATGTATGAGTCACGCTGCCAACCCAGAGAAAACCCATGGCGCTATTTTCCAACCTGTTTTCATTTCCGTGGACCCTGCGCGCGACCCACCCGCGCGCATAGCTCGTTACCTCGAGGATTTCCATCCCTCTTTCATTGGACTCACTGGCGCGTGGGATGCGACCAAATCCGTATGCAAATCCTATCGAGTCTACTTCTCGACACCCCCTAATGCAGACCCTGTTGGCGACTATCTCGTCGACCACTCCATCTTTGTTTACCTCATGGACCCGCGCGGCGCTTTCGTCGAGGCGTTTGGACAGAGTGTACCTGCGGAGAATGTGATTGCTAAGGTGGGCGAGGCGATCGCGGAGTGGGAAAATGAGACAGGGAAGAAGGTGTAGAGTGCGTGTTGTTATACATTTGTTGCGTATTTCATAGATGAATTACAGTACTATCCCCCCTCGTGTTTCCTGTGCTGTCCCATTACCAACTCGTTCACCCGGGGGCAAAGCCTATGCAGGTAGATGATCTGGGACAACCTCACAACTCAGTCGGCAGAAAACGAAGAGTCAACGAAGGGACAAGAATTCCCCGCCTCACATGCCGACAGCTAGCCACCGGACCCCACATCCACGGGCCAGCGGCCCTGGAATTTGCCGATTCACTCCTTCCCCATCACCAATTAGATCGCTGGCCAGTCTTGCCCCTTCACGCGCGCCAATTGGGTTAACTGGACCTTTCCGCCAACGCCGAGTAACTGACTCTCATACGGAATCATACCGCCTAGGCATTGGGTAGCGGTTTGGACAGCAATTGAGCCGCAGAGCCTCATGGAAGTTCTCCTTTACCACGAGCCCGCCACTCCACTCCGGAACTCAGAACAGAAGGTTCACAGATATTGGCTCGGTCGCTACCCCGGCCTTGGAGCGTTCGCTAATACATTGATACGCTGCCTTCTCAACGTGCTCTTTCTCGCCTAGATTGATCCCCTTCATGTTCAACCCTGATTGTGTACGCTCCTCCATGCGCAATGAACCCGTGCTTCGGCCTTCTCTTCGGTGGCGGGCCAAGTACGTCAGGATGTCCTTTGTATTGGTTATCTCCATCCCGACCAAAGGTATCAACCCATCCGATCCAACTTGTGTCCCCCACTATCTATCTCAGTTCGCAATAGCTGCTGACAGCCGACCCCCCACGCCCACTCAATACGACGCAAATGGTGTGGAATCCAACACGAGCCCGGTATCCGGGATAGCGCTTCACAGCCATCAACCGCGAATCTCGTTCACGCTTGTATAGTCCGGTTCGGGCACTCTCACCCTCCGTGCACGAGATGATGAGCTCAAACCTCAGTGGGGTATCATCTCATTTGGATGGCACTTGCCGGGGTTAAGACACGGAAACATCTGCCTTGGTACGTATTTTCACGTGCGTCATTTGACTTCGTGGTTTGTTCATGATTACAAACCAATACACCCTTGGAGGTTATACTTGGAAGGGGATGCGTATGATATTTTGGGGGGTTTCTGGAAGCGCCCGAACACCGATCTTATCTCAACAGCACTATCCATTACCACTTACCACCATCTGGTGGCATTTCATTTGACAGGTGGCACTTTACATCAATCCAGACACTACCAGATCAGGATTCAATCATCCGGGGATGATCATAACTTTGACAAAAACGCAAGTCTCAAGCAGAGTCCCCAGAGTTCGGGCCGATAGCCGAATAATGTTTGTCCCTCTTTGACTGCAACTTGGGGAGGCTGACCGCTCCCACACCCCTATTTTCCCTAAATCCTATCATTAGTATTAAATCACATCCCTCCCCATCCTGATTTGTTGTCCCTCCTGCATCACACTCAGCCTAACAAGCTTAAATACTAATCGTGATGGCTCCTGTTACCACTTCCGGCTTGGATCGCGCCCCCGACGTCAATCCGGACACCATCAAGCGCGCCAGGATCTACGCTCTTGTCCCCGTTTCTCTGTTCCTCGTAGTATCTCTTCTTCTTGCGACATTTCTGGTTCTCCTACAGAAGAGGCGCACCAGGAGGGAAGATCAGACCAAGAAGAGCCTCAAGGTGCGTCATAGCTTTCCATCTCCTCACCTTCCTTACTATGCACTACAGGCGTATCAAGACCGCCCTGTTACTCTGGTTCCGTCTCCTTCTGAGGAATTCCAGCGTGCCATCGCTAAGGCTGATGCTGAATATGAGGCTTTCCTCGTGACCTATCCTCAGTACCGCGAGAACACCAAAGGACCTCTGACCCTTATTCTGCCTGCCAAGCTCCGCCAGACGTCCCAGTTCAGCGCGCCGACTTCTCCAAACCCCACTGCTGTCTCTTCGTACATCTGCCCGGATTTCCTCGCGTCGCTTGTGTCAGCCACCACGATGCCTGGTTCGCTACTCCTGCCTCAAGGCGTCCACCCTTGGCCCCTCTCCATCGGATCGACGTACCCTAACCGTTCTCCCCGCTTTTCGGCTGAATTTCTCCACTGCTCATGGGCTCCAGGATCTCCCTCACTTCCCCAGGAAATCCCGGAATCCCCTGCTCAGGTTATCCCTCAGGATCTGTTGGCTTCCCCGCTCCAGGAAATCGTAGTCGCACCTGAAGCCTCTCCGGAGATCCCAACAATCAAGGAGGCTGCCCCAGCCCCAGTAGATCCTGCACTCACCAGCCCATGGGGAATCGACCCTGCTTACTACTTTCCCCTTTTCACGCCATCTGTGCCCCCAGTCTCCCGGGAAAACACACCCTCCCTCGATAGTGACATCAGCGACAGCTCGCGCTCAGAGGAAGCGGTACCTGTGGAACTGTCCCCCTCGTACGGCCAGCTTGATTCCACATTCACGTTTCCCCCCCCTCCCCGACCTATTATTGCCTCTCCTAAGCCGCATCCTGTTTCCTCCGGATCATCAGTGCGCTGGCAGTCGGACATGAGCTCAGCCTCGGAGACGGAATACGTCATTTCCCGCGTCCCGTGCAGGTTCTACCCTGGGTTCGAGGATTTGGGCCGCCCGGAGATCTTGCTTGGAGGTGAAACGGCTGGAGTATGCAGCTGGGCTTGGACTTGAACTGGGGCTCGAACTCAGAGTTCTCTGCTGAATCTCATAGCCGCCGCTACATTGAAAAAAAAAACATCTCATACCAACTTTGGAATACCCAAAGCATCGACATATTAGCTGCATCTCTTGTTTTCCTCTTAAATTTCTGCTCTCAATCCTCATTTACATGCTGGTCGCCACCCCAGAGATAACTACTTGACATCGGTCCTCAGATGGCATTTGGCACCCTAGGTTATTATTTACGATGTGTTCTCGAACGTGATGACGAATATCCCCATTTTCTAGTGCGACCCTTGAGTTGAATTGGAATCTAATTCATGGATACCGGTGCAATGGAACCCACTCCAGTTGCCTGTACTATATCATACTGCTTTTTGTCAGCACCATGTATTTATAGCGTGCAGCAGCGCAAGTACCTAAGGTTACAGAAGTTGCAACCTAGTAATTGCCCGAGGACTCAGGGTGATTCAAGTATAGACTCCACCATGCGCGTGCTGTATGTCATATCATAACTAGCATCCAACAAAACTGACATCCGAAACGGGGTAATGCCAGCATCGCATCAGAGATGTCGAGAAGAGCGCTAGCGTGAAGCACGGTGTGTATATAATAACGCACGACTTTGCAGGGCTATCACTGCGCTAAAGACATTGACATCCATCATGATCGTGCGAGTTAGTGTGCTCCACTCAATCACCACCGCTGTGAGCAACTGCAATTTCTGCGCGTTGCACCCTTGGCAGGTCCTTCCCACCCCTTGCGCATCCGAGGAGTAGGGACAATGGGATTCACAGTGGGACCTGGGGATTGCAGGATTGTAGCTAGGATTCCACTCAGGTGCTCCTCGGAATTGGCGTGGACGGGTCGTTAGAGGCGCGCGGCACCAACGGACGGGACGTTGGTTACCTTACAAATAGCCTTAAGGTATGGTTACCGGTAATAATCAGGCAGTTATGATTGATAGTTTGGAACAGGCAGGAAAATAGAGACGGCGACAAGTGAAGTGTCGCTGTGGAAGTAAGCCAATATGACATGAATGTTATGATGTAGCATAGATAGAGGATAGGATATAGGGGAGGAATTTTTTAGTCCCGGTGAAGGAGCGCAGGGTTACCTGAGTTTTGCAAGGCCTGGAGAACCTGTTCCCGTCGCAACCATTTTTCCCCGGGGGTGAAGTACCAGGTCAGGATACCAAAAACTGTAACGGCGCCGAAAATAACACAGGCCTATAAGTAGATGGATGTAAGCGCATGGGGCATAGGTTCCCGGGGACACTCACGAAGTTGAATGTTTCTGAAGTAACAGGGAAGAAAAAAGGAGATAGCATCACCTGTGAGGGGGGGTTAGGGTTGTGGTTGGCACGTGGGGGAAATGTCGTACGGAGACGATGAGGGCGTTGAACAGCACTGCAACCAAATAGAAGGGTTTCGCAAACCGCCCCAAGTAAAAATAGGATGAGTGGAATTTATCGGCCGTCATGGTCAGGCGCAACAGCGAAATCAATCCATAAGCTGCGATGGTCGGGACCCCCCCAGCCGATACTAGGGAGGTGAAAGCCACTTGACTGGGTAGGATGGTGCACAGAATGGTCGCACCGAAGATGTAGATAACTGTGACGGCGTGTTTTGGTTGGCCAGCCGAATCCACTTGGCCTATCCAACTAGAGAGCGGTAGGACACCATCACGGGCTACAGCAAAGACAAGCCGGGACGCAGCAACAATGGCAACGCTGGTATTCTGTTGAAATTTGTCAAGACTGGGAGACTCAGACTTGTGTGAAATAGCGTACTAATATAAGTCCAAGAACCGATACAATGGTCATGAAGACACTACCACCCTTTCCCAGGGCGAGTGCGTAAATTTGCACAAATGGTTGCGGGGCCCCGAGGGAGAAAAGGACCTCTAAGTCGGGGGTGCAGTATAAAAAGAGGATGGCAGTGACGAATCCCAGGACACCAGTAGCCACGGCGCTAGATAAAATGCCCTTGCCCGCAACCACTCGGGCATTTTTGGTTTCCTCAGCAATATGGCCCGATGCATCGAAGCCGGTCATCGTCCCTGCGGTAAACAGACTGGTTGATCGAGGTCGGTAAGATATAAGAATACTGATTTCATTTACACGCACAAGGACAAAATCCAGTTCCACCCAGCTGGTGCTCCAGTTCCATTGTCTAGCAGGTTAGAGTCAACCATGCGAAGAGTCAGAACATAGAAGTAACAAACAGGTCATTGTGAAAACATCTTTGGTGGACCGAAAGCCGTAGGTCTTTGATACACCGATGGGTAGCCAGATTACGCAGAGGAAAAAGTCTAACATCATCAAACCCAGCGAAAACCGGAATATCATCGCGTATAATCTCGGTGGCAAATAATTGATAGCGACTGCGATGATCAAGAGGCCTTCGGAAAGGGCCCAGATAAGCGCTCGCCATTTCACGTTGTCATTCGTGATGCCGCCCGGAAAATCGATCTCCCAAACGGCGAGCTGAGAAACAATGTAATTGGCGGTTGTCTATATAACAACCAAGAATAAGCAAGTTACATAGATAGTCGGGCGCCGGCACAAACCTGGCAATTTCCGGCGGTGAAAGTCATCCAAGCGGTACAAGACCACCAAGCGACGATGAATCCAAAGAACCTGGCATATTTGGGACCCGCACTTTCCGCAGCCCAGATATAGATTGAGCCGCTTAAGGGGAGAGCGGAACAGATTTCAGCAAGGATGGAAGCCGTGATTGTCATGAAAACGATCGTGATGAGATACGAGGACCTGTTTGCGCTGAAAACCGCGTTCAAGTTGGATGACACTAAGAAACGAACCATATAGCTGCAGGACCACCAGCCAATAAACCCAAGAAAATGGCAGATCTACCCCGAAAGTTCAAATGATCCATGCAAGAATGTCGATGACTGTAGAACATACCTCACGCCCCCAATGAAATTCAAAGCACAAAAACTCGCAGCAAAGCTTTCGACCAAATGCCAACTGCGGTGAAGTTGCTGTGCAAGGGCCATAGTGTTACAGTCAAAGGGGGGGCGTGATAGAAAAACAAACCTGTTTATAACCAAGTTGTCGCTGGAAAATATGATGTTAGTACTGTTCAACAGTCCCCTCAAAGGGGGGGACAAGGGATAATGCGACACCAAGGGCTTCCCTACGCAGGTATGAGCGCTGATCAGGTTCAAACGGTATTATCTCAATCTTGATCGACTTCCACACCAACTCCACGGCCGAGCCGGCGGAAGCCAACCACAACCGGAAGCGATGCAAAAGGCGACAAAGATACCCGCAGCCATCTTGGTTTACTACCGAAGAGAGATGTTACCGATCATATACGGCCAATAGCCTGCAGGTTAGCCCCGGGATGTTGATGCTGGTTCACCAGTTGTAATTCATCTTGATCGATAGAGGAACCATCTTCATTTGCTGTGATAGTCTTCGGATCCAAAGACATGACGACGGTGGTGAATGAAAGCGAGGGAAGGCAGCTGCGAAAATTTTTCAGCAAAAGAGAGCATTTTTATTTCTTATGTGCATTTGTAGTCAGCCGAATTGTTGACGCGGCTTTGTTCTCATATATCATCACACCATGTGCGTCGGTTGATCAGGGCGATAAGCCGCGATAAGGAGCATCGTGATTACCTATTTCGTGCAGGTCTTCATTGAATAGTTGAACACCATGTACATACGAACAACGCTAGGCTGATGTGCACATACTCAAGAAATTGAACATGTATCATGCCATTTCCGTTTCGAAGGGACCCGATCATTGGATGTTGAAGCGCTATAGTGTTGGCGTAGGTCAGCAAGAAACCTTCTAGCAAGAAATTGGCACTCACTGGTTTTAACGCCTTTATCAAAAGCCATTCTTCATTCGAAACATCTGCTTTGAAAGAGTTCTGAACAAAGAGATAATGAGATTGGTCTGGAGAGAGTTACTAAACTGACCTTCAGCACGTCAATACTCTGGCGGGTGATGTGGCTGAGTAAATCATCCTTATCATCAAAATGCCGACCAAACATCTTTGCTGATTGATACACGGCATGTTCGATTTTGACCGCAACACCACCACCCGCTTGGGATTTTTTCACAATCTAGAGCGCGAGGTCTAATTCAAGGCCCCCGCTTTATTGATCCGACTTACATCAAATGTTTTGTGGTTGATTTCCAGGGACGTTCTGAAGTCGTATCATTGAATATGCAACTGAAAAGCGGGAGTATGAGACCTACATTTTTCCAAGATCGATAATTTCTTTCTTTCCGGTAGTTGCATCAGTCTTGACAACCGCTACTGGTGTGCCGACCCGCAAGGTACCATCGAGAATGTCCACTCCCAGGATGATCGGATCCCGTTTACAGAATGCGGCGATAATCTTGAGTCGACATGGCCATACTGCTTGGGGGGCAGCGTCCTTCCGTTTGGCTTCGGTAATTTCTTCGTTATACGCCTTGAAAGAATCGAAGAGATGATAAATTATGTCCGCTGGGAAATTCTTGTGAAGCGCGTATTCAGGGAAATCAAGGAACCGACCTTTGAATAACCGAATTCCCATTTCATCGGCCAAACGTTCCGCATCTTTGTCCACAGTAACATCAAAGCAGAGGATACAAGCCAATTCTTTGGCTTTCTCGAGCATGGTGGCAGAACGCATGACATCCCTCTTGTGGACAGGTCCGATGTTGATTCCAGAGACCGGTATTTTGCTTGACTTCAAGAAATCCAACAGGGCCTCGAGAGACCCAAGCGTGGAGGCTTGAACACATACGCCTCGACCAGATTTATCAATGCTGTTCAGGAGCGATGTCAAATCAGACATAACCTCGTCCCTGAGTTCATCTTCGTCATCGTCGGGACCAACAACAAGCAAACGAGAGCCAGCAATGGCTTTTTCCAGGTCGGGTGCAGTAATCTTGACCCCTAGGGCAGCTTTGACCTCTTTATGATGGACATAAGCTGACTGGTAGTTGCCCTTGAGTGTGATTTCAGGGTGAAGTGGATGGGCAGACCGACCTTGATCCGTAGCTCCCTTAATGGTTGTGGAGTAAGGAGGGCCCTGACCTGCGTCACAATGGGCCCGTTCAAACCACAAACCACAATTTTATCTCCCTCCCGTAAGATACCGTTTGAGAGGATGACATCAATGGTTGTGCCTAAACCTTCGATAACCTTAACTTCAAGAACAGTGCACTCAAGCTCCGACAGATACATCAATCGGTCGCTCATACGCTGTTGGGTGAGGTTGACCAACAGCATAATCATGTCGGGGACACCTTCGCCAGTAATAGCGGAAGTCGGAACCAAAGACACATTGCGCCCCAGATTTTTGTTGTCGTAGTAGAGCACAGCGTTTAGTCCTTCTTCGGCGAAAGCCACTATAGTCTTTGCAACCCGGTCTTCAAATTCCCGCTGCACGGAACGGGGTTGTTTGGCAAGAGACTCGCGGAAGGCCCCGTCTGGGGTGGGGTCCCACCCGTACATTCGATCAATCTAAGCGAGGATAATGAGGCCGTGTGGTGGTAATGTATCCCGGAATTACCTTATTGAGCGCAACGATGAATGGTGTTTTGCGGTCTCGAAGTAATCGAAGTGACTCTAAAGTTTGAGCTTCAAGACCATGCTTAATCCAGAAATCGTTAGGGAATGTTGGCAAGGAAGTAGTTGATTTGATTACCATGATATCCACAACTAGGATGGCAATGTTACAGAGGGAACTACCACGCGAACGCAAATTTGTGAATGATTCATGTCCGGGTGTGTCGATGACTAATAAACCCGGAATTTTGTATTCTTGCGATCCATCCTAGTCGCTGTAAATTTCATGAAAACATTTTACATGTGAGGCGGATACCTTGTTTAATACTGTTGTCTTGGTTTTGATGGCGTCGACTGGGAAGTAGGTCGCTCCTATTTGCTGCGTGATACCACCAGCTTCGCCTTCTTGAACATTAGTTTGTCGAATCTATTGACACAAAAATAAGGCTTAGTATTACAGACTCATTCGTCGCGACCTGACCTTGTCCAGAAGTTTAGTTTTTCCGGTGTCGACATGCCCCAAGATACAGCAGATGGGACTGCGAAGGTCATCCTTACTGCGAGCTGCGAGGGCGGCCTCGTGAGCCTTAGCACGCCGTTCAACTGCCTCTGCCTTTCTCTGAGCCGCCATTTTCTGGGTAGCAGTTAACTCCTCATCCTCCGATTCGTCCTCCGATTCATCGGAATGATCTAAATCCGAGTCGTCGTCTGATCCTTCGTCCGATCCTGAGGATTCTTCTGAATCGGACTCTTGGGCGGATGTTTGGGCGGCGGGTTTTGCAGTAGGCTTAGCAGTAGGAGTGACAGGGGTTTTTGCCTCTGCCACCGCCGGTTGGGGTGTTGTTTGAGCTATGGGAGAGGGGGCGTTAAAATGGTATGACACCGCTTGTGGAGGGATGAT
>QGOG01000721.1:0-21113 GCA_003313185.1 Collybia sp. MG36
CTGCGTCCCATTCCGCCCTCAATTTGCTTTCGTGCCAAATCTCCTCACCAGACCTCAGATGTTTCAAGCGCAGGATCTGGGATGCCGCATTCTGGGCACTTGCAGCTAAAGCACGCGAGAGGATAGAGCAACTTATCTCTGATCGGGCCTTAATAGCATTCTTGGTCGTAAGTGGGATGGTCGACAAGCTGTGCGATAGAAGTGATAACCACGTAGTGACAGAAGCAGGGTTGGTAGATAATTCCTGTTCCAGCAGTTTTGACGTTGCTTGGTGTGCTGGCAACTGTGATTGATCGTTATTCTCGCTATCGTCAGAGCCCGAGAGAGTGTCGGGTTCGGAAGATGATTCCTCAGAAGAATCGTTTATTCGAGCAGCGATCGAGCGGTAGGTATCTTCAGGATTACGACCGCCGCGGCGCGAAGGTAAAGGAAGAAACCCATCAATTTCTTCGTGTTTATAATCATTACCTGCCCGGAGGATGCTGTGCTTGGGGGGTAACGCCAGGAGAGCCCTAGTACTTGAGTCAGTTAGACTAGTTATCTAAAGGTAGAGGAACGTGAGCTTTTGATAACGCATTTTTTGTTACGGAAGATTCATACCTTGCGCCTGCCCGCTTGCCCGACCTCAATACCCTTACCATTCCTGCGAAGCCCAACCCAAGCCGCAGAGAGACCAAGGATACTTCTTCCCCCTAATTCATCATTAGAGTTACCGAGGAAGCAGGAGGCTCACATACCACCGAAAATACGATATTTAGGGACATCACCCGAATGCAACCCACCATAGGTGATATTGAGAGGATCGCCCCTCTGGTCAACATAGAAGAAACGCCTAGATTCTTCTACCGTAGAATGCTCCAAGTCGACCCGCATCTTGGATGTTTGGTCATCTAAATTGAGCGATTTTGCGTGATTCTTGCCATGCTTGCGTTTCTCTGACTTGTCTCTGCCGCGACTTTTGTGTTTGGAACGCTCGCGCGTCTCCTTGTCATCGTTCCGGCGTAATTGTGAGCCATCTTTGCGAGACTTGCTGGGCCCGGATTCGGATTCCGGGAACGATGCAAACGAGGGTGGAAACGAGGAGAAAGAGGGGGCAGACATGGAAATGAGTTAGTGTTGGTTACCACCCGACTGAGCACCTCGACCCGGATTACATAAGACGCCCAACAATAATTTTTCCAAATTGCCATCACCATCCGGATTCAGCACCTTCAATTCTGACCATTCGACCTTCACTTTGCACCTAAAATGCGCCCTCTGACAGAAGATGAGTCCAAGTCAGTCTTTACCAAACTGGCAAATTATATCGTTCGTCCTTTCATGAAATCTGCGTGTATGCTGTGGGCTCACAGACTTCATCTTAAGGGAAAGAACCTCATACATCTCATCGATAGACCGGACGAGCCATATTGCTTCAGGTTACAAAAGGATCGGGTTTATTATGTGTCTGAATCATCGATGCGCCTTGGTATATCGGTCGCCAGACCTAACCTTGTCAGTCTTGGCACATGTTTTGGCAAATTCAGCAAAAGTGGTAAATTCAAGCTCCACATCACCGCGCTCGACTATGTTGCACAATACGCAAAGTATAAGGTCTATGCCGGAACTATCTCATAGAATTTTCAATAACAGATTCGCAGGTGTGGATAAAACCCAACGGCGAAATGCCGTTCCTCTATGGAAATCATGTTGTGAAGGCTCATCTCGGAAGAATCACGGAAGACACGCCTGAGCACCAAGGGGTGGTGGTATTTAGTATGAATGATGTACCATTGGTAAACTTTGTTCTCCACATCGAAATTACATCTCTGATATCAGACTCAGGGCTTCGGTGTCACCGCACGATCAACGGTAGACACACGAAAACTTGATCCAACCGCCATTATCGTATTTCACCAAGCGTAAAATTCTACTACATTTCTCAACTGGTACGATTTCTGATGGGGTATTCTAGAGATGTTGGTGAATATCTGCGAGATGAAGTAAATATTCCCTCCCTCTCGTCCACCTCAGCTGATCAAGTTGTCACTAGGATACACTATTTTGACTACAATCCTATTTTACTGTAAAATTGAGGTCAGGTTAGGGGTGTTTGAACGGACCCAGTATACAATAGTTATTTCTCCCGGTTCTGAAGAGCTCGGCCGTGGTAGATTATTTTCTTCTGCGCGGGCGCAGGTAGGATCCTGGAGTCATCAGTCAATGTCACAGCGTTGTTCATTATTACAGCTCATGCTGAGTACCAAGGCAGCTTCAAAATCTGATAATCGTTTCATTGGCTAAGAATACAATCCAACACTTCAGCGATAATGGCATTTCCTGTCATGGATTCCCGCGCTCAAGCATCGCTGACGCTGATATAACCATTACCATTAGCATGTTGTTTGGTAGCAATCGGTTCTGGGGTTGGGATGTGCACGTTGTATTTCCCCGAGGCCAAATTATCGATGTCAGCGGCGCCCATGCCCTTGACAGACACCGCCTCCTCTCCATTGGCATAGTTGATAGGCCTCCAGTTCTTGCCATGTGCAACTGTATGCAGAAGATCCATGCGGGAACTAATAAGCGTTGTGATGATATGGACTTAATTGGGAGCATCGAGAATACCCACTAGTTTCCCATGGTATCTGCAACAATTTTGACCTCGGCGATTTTATCAAGTGAAATAGTAGCGTAGACGGTGGTCTCGACACCTGGATCCACCGATTTGGTGAGTTGAGAACCATCAGGCCCATATATCTAGGAATGGCCATTTGCTGTCAGCAGGGAAACGATGCGCTTATGAAATCTATCGTTACAGTGGTGAACCCGCCTCCAGGGAACACAAACCACGGGAAGCCTGTCAGCTTCATCTTCTCCGCGCCTGCTTTGCTGACGACATGACAGCAGACAAGGCCAAAGCATCCACCTTCTATGGCCACAAGTTGGGTCATCTTGCTAGATGCTTCGCCACTAACAATGTAGGGCGAACCACCAGTGAATGGGGGAAAGGCGGGCCACCACCCTCCAACGAATATTTGTGGATATTGGGAGTAGAAATGACATTTCAACCAGGGCTGATATACGAGGAATCGTGAACTCAGCTATGTAGATATATGCGTAGCTTACTTGAATGTGTTCCCAACAATTTAAACTTCCTAGCCGACCGTACTCGGTCTGGACAACATTGTGAATGGATTGGGCTAAGTCCCGACGAATGAGCAGTCAAATCATCAATGAAATGTAAGTTAACACGGACCACTTCCATCAGCGAAGATAGTTTTTTCATAATGGGTTGGCTGATCAGGAAGTGTCAACTTGCAATTTCCATCAAAATACATGGCTCGGGGCGAATACCTTGATTTTGCGACGGTGATTCGCTATCTTCCCATCGGAAGTAATCGTTACCTGAGAAATATAGAGGGATCCACCATCTCGCTCGGCAAAGCCAAGTACGACATTAGTATCAGTGGCCTTTACTGCCCTGCAAATGCGATCCATTTCTGGAGAATGAAGCGCAAGAGCATTTGCCTGGTATTCCTTCAGTACACTTTGGCATGAGATAAAATCGTTCGCCCATGGAGTCCAAGGGTAACCTGCGCTGCGATGACTACAAAGGCTTTAGGCTAGAAAGGCAAGATACATACCTGGGATGAAGACTTCCGGAAACCCAATGATCTTGGCGCCATTAGCGGCGGCTTCATTTATGAGTCTGATGGTTTTCGTAACTCCTCCTTGGAGATCAAGCCAAACACTGTATGAGCCGTGAGCCTCGAGGATATGTATGTCCGCATGAAGTTATTTGACTAACGGTTCAGCCTGGATGGCGGCGACTTTGAATTGCCGAGTATCTGAGTTCGAGGGGTTAAGGGTGATTGGCATCGTTGGATACTGGGAGATACTGGAGGACAAATCGTGGACATTTTATACATCGAGGTGAAACCTAATGATACTTTTCGGTCACTGCATGTATTTCGAATTCGAGCGTGCAAACCAATTGAATTACCATCATTTCTTCTTCGATTTTCCAGGCTTATCTATAGTTCTCGCTGAGAAAGCGCGAACATGATGGTGTGCTTGTGTCATCTTTACTTGTCATGGCCATGGCGGGCTGTTGGGGAGCCATCAGCAGTGTTGACATGCCACCTACAACCAAGAGCGCACTGTCACATTGGGCCTAGGAGAGGAGATGAATAGGCATATTACACTGGCTGTCGGTGGTTCCGGTTAAGAGACGCCCGCAAAAGCGATGAGAATGCAGAAGCCTGTATTCAAAGGAAGGCAATGTCTTGGAACAACTCGTTGCTTCTCCAAGGTAGAGGTGATGGAATATAGAACTCGAGATGCACAAGAAAGGATGATAGGGCATTTCGGGATGATAGGGAAGTCGGTGTTGATAGATACGCCGTTGGCCAATAATGACTTGAATAGAGCCATTGGTCCTCGAGTTTTGACGGCGATTCATAGGGAGGTCTTGGGTCATGTTGAACACATGGATATGGCGGCTATCCTCCACATTTAAACGAGTTTGAAGCACTGAGGGATAACACATCTAATAATTAGGATTTTGGCCAAAATCCCAAGCACGCAATCTAGAAGACAAGTTGAACACGTCCATAATAAGTCTGCGCTCCAAGGACTGGGAAATGTATTATTGTGTGGGTACACATTGCCAGTGCTGATTGTGCAGGGTTATAGTTAATATTGTACCACTCGTGTCACCGGTTACCTCTGCATACACATGTATCGGAGTTCGGACATGGCCTCGGATACTTATATGTACTGGTCCACACTTACCGACGACGATTTAACCGTCGACATCGTCCAGGAAGCCTTAAATGGTGCCCAGGACGATTTATGGGTTGTAGCTGCCTGTCTGGATAGACTTCTGGACGATATTAGCGTGCAGCAAGCCCTGCTCGATGTTGGCATTTCGAGGACAAAGGATGCCGTTAGGCGGTCTATGAATGCTCTTGGTGGAACAGAGGGTACAGAGGTTGAGGTTGGAGGAGATAGCACAGACGTTCAAAAGCTCGCAGACCACTTCCGGGCCGCGCCAGCAGACGCACAGCTCTGCCACATGCGCACCATACTCCTTCGCCGTCTCGACGTATTGAACACTTACGTTCAGATATGTGCCACAGCCCCGACAGGCCACAATACTGATGATTACGAGGATAATGACCAAGACGAACTCAGCGACGAATGGAGTGACGACCCATGGGCGGATGGAGGAGATGAACCCGCCATGAAACCAGCAGCCAGACCGAGGCCTCCGCCAGTATCCCTCGCTACATTCCTGTTGGAGGACCTCCCTACTTCTGCATGCCGGCTCGCCACTATGCAATGGTTTGACGCGCTCCATCTTATGCTTGAGCGACATGGATCGATACTATGGCCGTTCCGTTTCATGATATTGGACAGTATTCCAGAGCATGCACAACCTTCAGCAGTTCGCGACATACTTCCAGGCCTGACTCCGTCTCTTGGACGTGAAAATGTCATGACATCAAATCCCTGCCGGCCTGAGAAAGACTTCTCAGAATTGCCAAATGTCCAGATGGCATTGAAGAACTCTGAAATCGTTTTTCTCTGCCCAGAAGATTCAGCCACGCCCGATCCGGCGAGTCGTATTGAACCGCTCACTGCTGAAGAACTCGCGACATGGTACATAAACCATGTTGATCGGATTTTGTCTTCCACAGGGATGGTCGACCTAGCGCTGGCATGTATACAACATGGTGCATCCCAAGGTATACCGGGGCTTGATTCTCTTGGCGAGGAGCTAAGTCTTCTCTCTCGCCTTGTTTACGATGCACCTCAGGGCGATGTTCTCGAAGACTGGACACTCGAGCGTTGGCGACAAATGGATCCCCCCAGTGTCCTGCGAGCATACCTAGCTCATTCGACTCCCGCTACTCTTCCAACTGATATCACTCGACTAGTGATGCCATATCTCTTTGTGCTTGAGGCCCGGTCAGAACGCTCCGGTGCCCCAGACCCAACTCTCCCAAACCGTCTTTTGTACGATTATATTCTCTCCGCCCCACTCGACATGGTTGCCGTGATTTTTGATTCTTCCAAACCAACACTCCCTGCCGCCCAGCGGCTCCTCCGGAATGATGAAGATATTGTGCGATTGGCATTAGCGTGTTTGTACGGAAGCAATAGCTTAGACCAATGGTCCACCATGAGCCGCATCTTTGAATGCCTACCCGCTTGGGAAGCCACTGGAGAAGATGAAGATGTGGACGTGGTGGAGACTACTATTGCCTCCCTTGGAGATTTTGTCACGCCATCAACGGCTCGTCCCCAATGCGGCCCCCAAGATCTCCTGGTATTTTTTAAACCCCTTCCGATAACGGCCCTTTCTCGAGCGCTCGATATGCTCGATGTTCATCTTGAGTCGGGAGAAATACTGTCGCGATGGAGTGTGGCAGCTCCTCTGCGGTGGTTTCTGCAAAGTAGTGGGGATGCAAAGGAACAATTGTCATGGGCTAACAGGATGGCAAGACGTGCTGGGGGTTCGGATGATCGTCTGACTACTCAAGAAGACTGGGAATGGTTGTTGGAAGATATTTTGAAACTATGCGGAAATAGCAGTGGTGGTTTGAGAGGTGCTTTTGGCCTAATACCCCGGAATGAGGTGATCCGCATATTCTTGAACGGCCTACTTTCATCAGGCAGTAAGCAATAACTTGACCACCCCCTGGACCATATTGACGGGATGTTAGATTTCAGGATCGCCCAGAACCTCTTGCGCTCGAGAAAGATCCCGCTAGATGATAGCGCCATTGAAGCTATATGCTTAGACTGCTCGCGCGAATTCTACGACAATGCACCCTCTGCTAATTACAAGTTTGGAGACATGAAATTGGCTTATGATTGGTGATTGATTTACCCAACGCTGTCTGCTTGGCTAATTCGATGGCCTAGTTTGGATGTACCCCCACCCACTGACCGTATTCTCCAAGAGAAAGAGTTCATAGAGGCCACCTCCAGAATATCCTCTTTCAACATAAATTCCCGCCCCGGTGTTCCTATCTCACCCATCGAAATCCGGCTCACGAAGGACCGACTTTCCTTGATATCCCGCGTACTATCCAGTAACAACGACGCATACAAGCATACCGAAGTTATCCTGGATCTGGTGTACAAGCTTGGTTTTCGAAATAGTGCAATAGCCGAAGTAAAAACTCTTGCTATGCTCGCGGAAACCGCTCTGCAAGCCGAGGATTTCTTACGAGCGTATGAGCTCAGCGAACGCATGGTCAAAATTGTCACCGCACTTCGAGTCTCCTCCATCATCGATGATCCCAACGTCATAGACGCCAGTGAAGTTTGTTGGGTCACCTGCTTTCAGCTGGGGAGGCAGCCAGAATTCGTCGACCTTGGGAAGAGATTATTACTACTGGGACGTGCTCTTGAATTATGCCCTGCGGATAAAATTCACGACGTTTTGATAGCGTGGCGACGACTAGAGCGAGAACACGTCCAGAACTGTGAGGAACGATTGTCTGACCATCAAAGAGATGCATCCCGCACCCAACGGACAGCAACCGCAGTTGCGTCTCTGAAAACTCGACTGAAGGATTTCCATATGCCGTCCCCGCCACTCCTTAGCACTCCTGATGCAGCAGCACTTGCTTCCCGAACATTCCGCAGTGTCGCAGCAAATTTCCCCTTCTCCGTCGGTGGCCGTGGTCGGTCGCAGTTGTCAGAAAGGGAAGAGGAAGAATCTGGGAGTCATGTCAAGTCGGATAGCGCGGATGTATCGGCACAAGCCACCAGGGCGTTTCAAAAAGGCATTGGGTGGCTTATTGGTGTGGACGATGATTAAACAGTGCCGAGTGATTGTTCACCACTGAATCAGTGAATGGTCTTAATATGATGAATTATTGTAATCAAATTCGACAAAACGAGGGTGGATACCATTGAAAATGGTAGTCAAGTGAGTACAGAGCCAGGGGGCGATAATGGGTAGGATGCTGTATCAAGGGAGCGTATATGGGTGGGTCTGAGAAACTACAACACGTATATGATGGTGTGGTTAAGGATTAAAAGTTAGTTTGTTGAGGAAAGTATATATACCATAAGATAGATGAGCAAATGGGGGGTAACAGCGAATGAGATGAGGGGATAGAATCTACGTGTGCTTCTCCTGCGACGCCATTTCCGATAGGGGTTTGAACCATTATGACATCGCACTCCCAAATCGAGACGATGTTCCAGTGCGTGCGCGAGGTCTGCTAAGAATGCTCCCGGATTTTGCAGCATCGGTTTTGTTTATAAAGTCCCGCCCCCCACGCCCACAGACGTCGCAGAAATCCTTCTCATTTCTGGTGGTTCGGAGATCTTCAACCTCGGCCTTGAGATCTCGAACCTGGCCCTCCAACTCCCATATTTGTTGTTGCCATGCGGTTTTCGCAGTCGCCACTTGATCTTGCAATGCCCGAATAATTAATGATTGATCTTCAGGGATAGAAATCATAGGCTGTTTATCCTTGAACTGATCAGCTCGGGCGTTCTGGTAGGAAAAGGGTGTAACGGGGCTATTCAAATCTCTGGCACTCGAGGGACTTTGTGGGTCGGAGTCGGAGACAAGCGTAGGGCCACGCTGGACTATATGCTCTCCGAATTGAGCACTAAACATGGTCGATATAGGTCTCAGCTTTAAGGCAGGGAACTCGGTAACATTGGGTGGGGCGCTTTGGGCAAAGGAATCCAGATGATTCCATACTCTTTCCGCTGGATCTGGTGGAGCCGTCTGTGGTTGCAATGCGCTATCGTCCGTGGCTGAAATTGGGGCAATAGGAATACGTCTTTGATGTTGCGTTGTAATGAAAAGGGGCGGCGGAGTACGTTTCGGGCTGGGAGTGGACCTCAGAGTCGGAGTGTCGGATTCCCTGTCAGGATGTCCAAGTAATTGGGGTGAAAGCCGGGGAGCAGGAACGCGATGTGAGGATATTTTTGGAGCATCTTGTTGTACGTTATGAGCGGCGTATGCACCCGATAATGAGGGGACTGGTGGGGGTGGGTCTCGTTCCTCCCTATCGCGAGCACTGTTGAACAACCTCATAAATCCGCTTTTCTTGTGCTTCAGTGATTTACCAGGTGGCACAATGGCTGGCTCGGAATCTCGCCTTTCAAACCTAGATTGTGGAGTGGCACTGCCAACAATGGTTTGTAACGCGTTCTTGGCCCTCGCACCAGCACTGATTGATCTCGCCCGCGCCCTAGTAGAGCTCACACTACTTATAGGACTATCATCGAAACTGTTGGTGATACTCGCTGAATCTTGCCGGGAATCGAATAGTGGAATACGTAATGACGTTGTGCTATTTTCGGAGTGGTTGGGAGGAGCGTTGGGCGTGGTGATGCTTCTGGATCGCTGTGCCCTTGCTTCTTCAAGCGAAATAAGGGCTACATTTGCACGCATTCCCCGATCCATCCACCCGTGGAGGCTGGAAACACCCATTGGAGCGGTATCGTTTGAACCAGATTCACGCCTGGCCGTGGACGTCTCCGATGGAAGCGTGCTGTTGTGCACGGAAAGTGGGGAGGATATCTCTCGGCCATTAACCGCAGGTACGCGGCCTTTCACGTCACGAGGCATTGATGCAGCTGAAGTATCGGTTGTCAACGCAGAGCCCGTCTTTGAAAGAGTGCTGGTAACAATAGAATCGGTGACCGTGACGGCAGAGTCGCTCCGGGAGAGGTGAGAAAAGTCATCAAATACACGGAGAGGAGATGGTGGTGGTAGTTCTTGTGCATAGGAGACTACGAGATCTGGGTTGGCATATGGGTGTACGTCCTCATCCACATACGAGCCCGACGGTCGGGGACTCTTGGAGGATTGTGTCTCTGCTTGACGTTGGCGTATCTGCTCATTTGTAGAACATCGCAGAGAAGATTGAAGGTCGGAAAAGTGCGTAATCACAGGAGGGAGGTGACTGTGTATGGGTGGATCAGGAGAAGAGGGAACGGAACGCTTTGGGGAACGGGTACGAAGGCCCAGGGAAAACTTGCCCCGCGAGCTTTTGAGCGCTGGATTGGGAGCAGGGGAGGGACTCGCGGATAATGGACTGTCATGAGCAAGTGCGCTGGACAAGCCATCAATCCAATGTGTACAAGAAAAAACTCGAAACATACTGTAGCGGGCCTCTTGAGTTGGAAGAATAAGAAGCAGCAGTATCTGAAGAGGTCTTGGACCGAGATCGCGAACGGCTTGATTCCCCACTCGGCCGCTCTGCATTACTTGATCTAGGGCTTGAGGAACTGAAACCAATACCCCGCTTTATAACATTCTCCCCGGTGTTGTTGGGGGATGTAATATTGCTCCAGCGGGGCTCAATCTCATCCTCTTCAAAAAGCGAGCCCTCATCCATTTCCCAAGGAGCGCGGGAGTGGTAACGCATCTTTGGGCCAAGAATGCTCATGCGGGGCATCAGTTCGTCGTCATCGTCATCAGAATGGGCTTGGTCTTCCTCATAGGCTTCAGAGGAATCAAAAGAAGAGCGGGGATCCTCATCGAGGTCCAACATGCTCGCGGTGGGATCATTATAGCGCTCTTGATGGGTCCTGTCGGCCGGGCTGAGTGGGGGAACGTGATGGTGGTCAGATTGGCGGGAATCCGACCTGTCCATTGGGCGGGGAGAAAAAAAAGCACGACTGTATACCGAAGGAGAGTCTGAGGTTTCTGAAACGGAAGGAAAACGAGAGTGTAAATGGGCTCTTGTAGCTCTCTGGTCCAACAAATTCCTGAGGTGGTTGTCCGGGGGAGAGTGAAGAGACGTGAGCATGGCGGTAAGGAACGAAGGAGGGGGGAAGGAGGGGGACCGAGGCTGGTTGACCAGCGAGAGCCGTTCCTCGGTCTAAGCTTGATCGAAACCGTCCTCGACCAAAAACAGAGTTATTCATTTATTTTTTCATTTTATTTAAGTGTTTTAATTTAATTTCCGACACCATGTGGCCCTCAGTCCCCTCCCTCCCATCATGGACACCGCTGCCAGTATCCCACTGGCCTCATCCGCCAATGGCAGACTCTCGGGCAAGTCCTGGAAGGAACGCAAGTCTGCTACAGTGTTTGTCTCGTCATCCCAGTCACATTCATCCTTACCTCATCTCCTTGCAGCCGTTCTCACATCCCGGATGGCCTGAAAACTAAAAGCTGGGAGGACCGCACCGAAAAAACAAAACGGGCCATCGCCATAAAAAAACTAGAATTTGAGCTCAAGGAAGAGAAACAGGCCGATTTTAAACGGTAGGTTCTAGCCCTCACTCTTCTAGCCACTCAATGTAAATATTCCGCAGCCGGAAGGAAATAACCATGGAGCGTAAAAGGGCGGCAGAGGAGCGTCTGAGACTTGAGGAGGACAAGGCCAAGGCACTCTCCCCCCTATTTTAGCCCTGATCCCTAGTTTACCTTGTCCCACAGATGGGTGCAAGAAAGGCAGCTCGGCTCCGTCGGAGAGCTGGAAGGTCAAAGAAAATTAATGGTTGAACGTTGAACCATGTTCTCGCAACACGCCTCCTATTTTTTTGTTTAATGTAATTTCATTAAACCAAGCCTCAAAATGCGACCAGCTGTTTGTTGCCAGCTACAGTGTCCAACTCGTATCCACTTCCTCCTCCTTTATGAACGGTTTGTCTAACCCGACAACCACACTTTCACAGAGTGGACAATTACTCGCCAACAGTTCTTCAAGCTCAACACGTAATTTCTCGGTCTTTTTGCTTTCATCACGCTCGGTCCCATTCCTTCGGCCACCCATCCCAGGTATCCAAGCTGGTGCTGACACAACAGCCGCAAGTGCATCAGGGACTATGAGGTCTCGCAACCGATCACCCGCCGAAATAATATTCCTTCCCAATAAATTTGCTGCTCGTGCTCCATTTTGCAATGGATTTGCAATATGACCAAAATTGGCCGACAGCAGGGTACGCTGTCCTTGTCCACCCTGTTGCCGGGTGTGCGGGGGGAGGGCCCCAAGGACCCCACTGTGTACTGAACCGTTCGCAACCTTATTTGGTTCTTTTACCAACTCGCTCTGGAGCGTGATGATTTTACGAAGAGCTGACGCAGGGAGATACTCCTTCGCCTGAAAGGTTTCAGAACACAGAACACCACTGTCAATGCCAATTACTTACCAAACCGATGAGGCAGTCAGCATGGAAGCTATGCCGGCAAGGGAACACATAGAATTGTCGCGTCAAAAGCAGGCGAGAACACAAGGAGCACTGTTCGTTAGAGTCGATTGTTACGAAACGGCTTTTGAGAGCCGATATATCCTGTTTGATAGACTCGGCTGTGTGGGTGGCTTCATCCATTTCGGCTTTCAAGGTGTCTATGTGGGCGGAGTAGGCCTCTAGGGCATGCGCTATTTCTTCCTTGAAATCATCAATCACAACGAAATCAGGGAAGAAGGGTAAAACGTCTTCGATCTTCAATAAATCTGTATCCTCAAGGAAACGCATGGCGCTAGGACAAAACTGTCAAATGATGCCCACAGGATCCATACTTTGAAAACTGACGTCTTGATGTCATCCTTTTCCTGGACCACATATCTAGCGATCTTGAGCCATAGCTTCTTGCGTAGAGGATGATCGCCCTCAGGCATATCAGCGTTGATTTTAGCCAGCTCCAAGTCACCCTTTTCGATAGCCAAATCGACGCTGTTCTCCCAAAGCCCCATTTTTGAGTAGATATGTACACAAGCCTGGGTGCGTCCTGCCTGCTTGCATAGACGGAGCGCATAGTCGAGATCATAGTATGGTCTTCCGGTGATGGGATCTGAAGGAGCTTCGGACAAGAAGCGCAGGAGGGGACCGTCGTCGTCTGGAGGGGCGGTATGTAGTGTCGGAGAATGCGGCGAGATGTAAAATGTAATTAGGAGATTATGAATTGTGGGTGATGTGTTATATTGTTCGAAAATTATGTGATTGAGGTATCGGATAGCTTGATTAGGCGATAGAGGATCGCGGGGAGCATGCTGGAGTTGCAAAATGGATGGAATAAGACGAATGGGGTCAAGCAGCGATTGCCGCATCCATGAATCAACAGTCTCTTTCGGGAGTTGTCTCATAAGGATTGGCCCAAATCTATAGTAAAGCTCAAGGTCAGGCTAGAGAAAGCATTTTTATTATTCGGATGAATGTTACATGTGCTTGCACATACCTGCCGATTGATGACATCAATCGCCTTGCTCCATTCCTCCTCGAGAATCCAATGTTCAATGATACGCCCGAAATCCCCGATTACATTAGCGTAAAAGAGATACATATCTGTTCTTCCATGGCCTTGGATTAATTCATAAACCGTGTCTTGTTCTAGGTTGCTCTACGGATTAGCGAAGTCAGTGCTGGCCGTGAATCTGACTCATTCGTTCTTACCTTGTAGGTCTCGAAGAAATGATGCAGATCCTCCTCGAGGATTGTCCGCTCGGCCCGAAGGTTATCAGCGTCTTGGGGGATGGATCCCGACGCAATGAGATCATCAAGTTCGTTGCATTTGCTGAGGTAAAACTCAACCAACCAAGTAGCAAGCATCATGCGTTGTGTAAGATCCTAGGGCCAAATTAATATAACAGACACTTTCGGTTTCAATCATATTCACAGTTCGACGAGTTCGCTCCAGTCTTGAGATGAGGTATGATCGTAAGGAATCGCGTTCACCAACATCAAGGAAATTGAGTGCAACCTCCTCAAAAGACACAGAGCATTGTGAGTAACATTGCGCTGCCTGATAATACCTCCCATCTTTGAATAATGCATGGGCTTGCGTTGCTAATACCCGATCCCGTTGGTTGGCTGTCTAAATATTTTTTCAACACGATAAAGGAGCTCTAATGATGTTATAACCTTGGTGTGATTGAGTGCAACCTCAAACTGGCCTTGTTCAAGGTATATCTTCCACACATCTCGTCCTTCATTTGCAACCCCAAGTTCAAAGAGAGACTGGTCCGTGAAAACCCAGTAGGTTTTTCGTACCGGGTCGGCTGCCAACCCTCGGACCTCTTCGTTGGATTTCTTCAATAGGTGGTCAAGGCCCAGCGGTTAATTACAATAAGAGTGGTTCGACTGACCAATGGAAGCGGTTCTTCGTATGTCATTTTTTCATCTAGATTGCAGACGGCCGTAACACGATCCTTGTATAACAAGATAAAGTGAAACTCGGTCAGCGCAATGGACTGGGGAATTTCTATCGATCCGCTTCCGGAAAAGGGCATGGTGTATGGCAATAGTTGTGCAGAATCAATAAGATCATCCGAAGCAAGATCAAAATTGAGATTTCCGTGATATATACCAGGTTCTGTATTTAGATCAGATTGGTCCTGATAAAATTCAACAACTGGTTACCTGTGAGCCATGCCATAATCCTGGGTAGGGAAGATGCCTGGTCAGAATTTGGTGTGAAAACTTCCAGCTCGGAGTATTGGAGATTTCCCGGGAGTTCCAGGATTTCTGATGCGTCTTGTTTGTACTTAAATGTAGGCTAGAGCGAGAGACGACACACTTGGCGCTGCTTCCCGATACGCAGCGAATAATCCCAAAAATACACGACCACCATCCTCCGATTTGCGGTCAGGTACCCCAATGAATTGGTATATTCGCGAGGGTGTTGTCACGAGAACGAGCGCCTTTTTAGGGTCAGAGGGAGGAAAGAAATCGAATCGGATTCCAGTTATTGAATGTCTCTCCGGTAGCGAGAATACCGACTGCAAATAACGCTCCTGCGATTTAAAGAAATCCTCCTCTGCGTCAAGGACTGCTTCATATATGGTGCCATTCCTGGCTCCGATAAGGATTTCTCGCGTTGATGTGGTATTAGATGATAGCAGCGCCGTTTTATTCCATGCGAGGCTCTCAATGACCATTTTGAAGCCCTTCAATTGTTTGGGCTTCTTCCATGTGCGGAACAGATACCAATTCTCGCCTTGGATAGAAGTAACTATAATGTGCCGGCCCGAGGGGTCCATGAACACCTTGTGTATCGTCATGTCGGTGGGCTTTCGAGGTATCTGGATTTTGATCACTTGGTCCGAGTGGGAGAGCTCAATGAGCACAATCATATTCGAGGCCAGCCCCATGGCAAGCATGTCAGAACAGACAACAAAGGAGACGAGTGGTGCGGGAAAGACAAATTGGACGCGACCAAGGTCGAATACCGGGGCGGCAGCAGCAACCGGGTCCAGGTTTCCGTCCTGTAAACTTCCAGATAATGGTCGTTAGTTCTGTGAGAACACGCACTGAATGTATGTCCTCAAATTCTGCCCGCGCGTCATCAGACTCGTATGGAGACGGTTCAAAGCCCTCATAATGCAATTGAGGCAATATATTGGAATTAATCCCCGTTCCAGCTGCGTGCTCGACATCTATACCAATTATCTCAGACAATGAAACAACATATTTCGGCACGTACATTCATCGAACATCGCGCACCAACCAGCTGCAGAGTGTCTACAAGGTGAATTCGGTAATCGGAACCATCCGAAATTGGAAGCGCATATGTAAACAGCGCCGGAGCTTCCGCGCCGGCCGGCGGATACTCGACTCTTCTTATCTTATCTCTTTCATTTCCAAGCCACACAATGGCGCGTCCTATGCCCCGCTTGTTTCTAATTCGCCACGGTGAGCGAAATATTTCTGAGCGTCTAAAGCTACCAACGAGATCCAATTCTCAAGGCGAAACGGAGTGGTCGTTGAATGGGTCCGTCACGGCTACTATCTCACCTCATATACTAGCTCAGAAACAATACCCCTCATAGGAGACATGTTGGTCACAAATTCGGTATAATTCTCAAATGACCCATTGCATGTCAGACTGGTCGATCGGATATTCCACTTACTGCACGGGGAGAAGAGCAGGTGAAGGAAAAGGCACAATTGCTTGTCGGTGGGGGCTGTAAGCAAATCACCGACAGGATCATGTCTATTGCCTGATGAGAGAATAGTAACCATCGACCCCCAAAATCTCTGCACCGTCTTCGTTTCCCCTCGTACCCGTGCACATAAGACATTTCACCTGCTTTTTGAGCACATCCCACAGTTTCCCCATCACATCTTAACGGAAGAGGTCAGAGAATGGGACTATGGTGGGTGCGTAGCCAAGTTTCAGAGAGTAGAATCAAACAACCGTCTTAGGCGTTTATGAGGGCCTTAAACCCGCTGAGATCAAAGAGAAGAGCCCGGGTTGGTCGATCTGGAAGGATGGGTAAATCTCCCAAGCTTAATTACCCTCATCTTTCACTCATGTGCCTGTGAAGTTGCCCGGATGGGGAGTCGGTCCAGGAAATGCAGGACCGTGTTGACACCGTCATCGCCAAAGTTCGGGCTCGGGTTTGTATTGCGTGCACGTCTGATGATTGTGATCTGTAGGTCCGGGAATATCACCGACAATACAAGGAAGAAGGGCTCAATACACGGGATGTTATGATTGTCGCTCATGGTCACTTTAGTCGAGTCTTTATTTCCCGATGGATCAATTTCCCACTTCACCTTGGTATGCAAATACGTTTAGTACGCTATTCGTTGTTTTAATTTGCTACATAGGAACGCATTTCAACGTCGAGCCCGGTGGTGTAGCTGTCCTGAGTTATAATCACAATTCGTTGGCAGAGCCGGCACTAAATGCGCTGAATTTGTATGCTACAGTTCATTAAATTCCATATATTGAGTGGTGTGATGTATTTTGTCACCCCGCGTCGCGTCGACTTTGTTGTCTTCCATTGCTTGGTTCCATCACTCCAAAATATTTTGCAGCTCTGACCTGACACTGCTCAGCGTCTCCTTCGTTCTTTTCTAAATACCCTATCTCAAACCATGTCTATTGTCGACTCGGAGAGTTCAGTTTCTGCTCCAGTCGAGTCCGCGGAGCTCACTTCCGAATCTGATACTTCCTCTCGTGTTGATATGCCTCATGACAGGCATGAGGCCACCTCCGAGCCATCTGCAGACAAGACCACAGCTGAAAACATCCTATTAACTCCTGAAGATGGCGAGGGAGCCGTGAGCAGCACACTGCCTGGCCCACAATCAGACGTCACCATGACTCAGGATCAGGATGCCCCTCCCCAAGAGGCGGTGGCGGCGAATGCGGAAAAAAGTCCATCCAAATTAGTTTCCCCGAGTAAATCTAGACCCCCAATGTCTGTAAATCCACCCAATGGTAAGATGAACGGTGGCCCACCCACTCCTCTCGTAAAGAAGGCAGGTGCCATGTATGTTGACGTGTGGCCATGCTCATGAGCGCATTATATACAGATTCTTAACTCTGGAACATTTGGTGCTGGCGCTGTCAAAACAAAGCCTGCTGCTGCCTCGCCTACAGTTACCAAACCCGTTCCAACAGTTACCCCTGCCCTCAAGAAATCCACAACTTCAGTCCCACCAGCGAAACCGCCCATGTCCTCCGCTTCTCGCCCCCCTACGACCTCCGCTCCACCACCTACTCGGAGGGCGTCCGTCGTTCCCCCCAAAACGACCGCGCCACCCCCACTCAAGCCGGCCTTATCTTCTTCCGTCAACACCAAGCCTACGGCCACGGGTGCTACTCGTCCATCGGTAGTATCACCTGCTGGGTCGGTTGCTTCCTTGAAATCTGGCACTGCCCCAAGACCTCGTGCTTCGGTCTCCGAGTCTGTCAAGAAAGTTGCACCAGCCCGAAGCACTCCCACCCCTCAGGCGAAATCTGCACCAGCGCCCGCTCCTAGAACAACTGGCCCGCGATCGTCCACCTCTAGTATTAGTAAAACACCCGCCCGAGCAACGCCTTCTATCCCGGCGATTCAGGAGGATGGGAAGGCTACGGAAGAGTTGCAAAATAAGGTAATAACAAATGGTTTATTAATTGCATCCCAACTGACTCTAGCTCCTTTCCAGTTGGCGGAGGCGACGGCCGAGCTGACCTCAAAGGTTAATGTAGTCGTTGAATTGGAAGGCCACGTCGATTCCCTCAAATCCTCCCTTAAGCAGGCATTGGCGGATGTGCAATCCAAGGTTGCGTTGGCTGACAATCTTAGTGACGCCAAGGCTGCATCAGAGAGTCAGTTGGAGGAAGTCAGACAAACTCTGCAGGTTTTACAGGCTCAACACAACGAGAACATTGTTTCATTCGAATCCGTTCGAAACGAGGTGAGAATATTTGCTGGCTCTAGCTTTGATTCTGATGTAGTCCAGTTGGACACAGCGAAAGCGGCCGCTGTTGCTCAAAACGATGTTGTCCACCAGCTTCAAACACAGCTGCAAGTCCTAGAAGAACAACTATCAATTTCGAAGGATAGTTTGGATGCCCTCAAGGCTTCCCAGGGTTCTTCCCCATCTGAAACCGCAGCTATTGCCTCTGTTGAACATGACGCGCTGGTAAAAGCCCACACTGACTTGAAAGTCATTCATGAGGAGACGCGAGCTCTGCAAGCTGCCCACGCAAGTGCACTTGCCGAATCAACGACTAAGATTTCTGAACTTGGGGCCAAAGCTGCACTTGTGGAAGTGCTCGAGTCCCAGGTGAATGCTCTCAGGCTGGAGAAGGAGGAACATTCCGGAAAACTCTCAGAGCTGGAGGTGGAAATCCTGGAATTGAAGGAAAGTCAAGAAGTCATGGAGGATGAACGTGACCGGTTATCGACTCAGCTTAACTCATTGGAGGAGGAACTTTCGGCAGCGAAAGCCGCAACGGATAGAGCCCTTGAACAATTGAAGGAACAAGAATCAAATCATTCTGCTCAATTGGAAGAAGTCAACAGGACCCGCGATGAGGGGCTCAGGGCTGCCGCTGAGGGTCATGCACAAGTCGTGGCCTCTCACGAAGCGGTCAAGGCGGAACTGGCGTCAGCGCTTCTTGATTATGATCATGCGAGGAGCGCGGCACAAGCGGCGGACGAGCAACATATTCGTCAGCTTAAAGAAGCGGAACAGGATTACCTTCGTAAACAAGCAGAGCTGGCCGACGAAATCACAAGAATCACATTGGAGCTTGAGGTAGATATTTCGGATTATTGATTTCCCAGGGTGATCACTGAGAATGAATGATCCTAGGGTCAAGAAGCTCAATATAACCGTAAAGTAGACATTATAAAGGTTGAACACGATGAGCTGCTGCGGGAGGCTTTCGAGCGGGCCAAGGTTGGTTGGTCATTACACTCGTTTTCCCTTTGTTTGATTCTCTTCCCTAGGCTGAAGCTGGCGATGCGCACGCACGAGAGCTGCAATCACTACGAGCCGACTCCAATACCACTATTGAACAAATTCAAGCCGCCAATCAAGCTGCATTGGCCGATATCAAAGCGGAACACACCTCTACCCTGGAATCAGAGGTCCAGAATTTAGATAAACAGATCAACAGCATAAAGTTGGATCTTAAAGCTACTCAAGATGATCTCTCGAAAGCCAAAGCCGCGCTGGAGGCTGCTCGCATTGAGGTTATCAGCCTTACCTCACAACGCGACGAAGCCCGTTCGCTTGTTGTTACCACTTCGGCCTCCTCACCAGCGCTGGCAGAGGAAGTTGCCCGCGTGACACGTGAATTATCGATGGCCAAAGACGATCTCGCCGCTGTCACAGAGATGCTCAACCTCACCAAGACGACTCTCACCGAGACGTCTGAGAACCATTCCAAGGAACTGGAAGAGGCCGCTAAATCCCGAGCAGAAGAATTCACCAAGCTCAGCGCGATACATGATGACGAGGTTGGGGCGCTAGCTAATCAGAAGCTAGAGCTCTCCATAAAGCTGTCAGATCTGGAGGGAGAACTTGCCACGCTCAAGGCGACTGTGACTGCCGAACCCACCGTCCCAAAGACCGCTAGTAATGGAGCCGTTCTACCCCAATCGACAAACGTCACCAAGGAAGAGCTTCAAAAAATGCATGAGGCCCACAATCTCAAGCTAAATGACGTGCGCGCCGACTATGAGAAGATGATTCGGACCCTCAAAGAGCAGATGGAAGCTGAGATGACCAGGGCAGAGGTACTCCAGCAAGAAGTAGCAAGGAAGATGATGGAGATCCAATACCTTGAACAGGATCAGGACGATAGTCAAGAGCAAATCACTCGGTATGTTAGATTCTTCAGTTTTAAAGGTTTCGTTGGAGGTATGGTCGCGCTGGCCGTGATCTATGGATTTTTCTAAATTTTCCCTAATTTCCTGGCTTGAACGGAATCTAATTATTGACGACCAACTCTTGTTTTGATTTCACTTGTGACAGATTGAAGGAAGAATTGGACAATTACCACAATGCAGACAAGGCAGAAACCACGTCATGAACAACGCCTATCCGCAGTACCTCACGAACACCGCACGACTTGCATTACGACCTGAAACCTGTTTTGGTCCCTACCGATTAATTTCTGCCGATCTGGGGCTGAAACGCGACCTCCATGTTTACGCGCACGCCTCTTACTATGTTTGCAATGGCCTCGGGAAGGATCAGCCTAAATTACCATTAGCTTTTTAACCTGGAATGTTATGCCCTTGCTACTTTTTATTGTTAGATTTTTCCCACCCCGCCAATTCATGTCTTTACTCTGGATTCTGGCACTCCGCCTGGGTTTATATCATCATACATCATTTGGTTCGTCGATTGAGTTGATGCATTGCCCAGGTGGTTGGCGGATGAGCGAGATATGGTCTGCGTCAAGACAAGCGACAAGCAAATGATTATCACAATGAGTGAGCGCTGTGGCTTACATATACACAGTGTTGTCACGACCTAGGTCCGATACGGTCGGTCAGGATTGGTCGGTCGAAAAGGTCGAAAAGGTCGGAAAGGTCTGACTGGGGTCAAAAGGGTCTGGGAGGGTCTGTGGGAATTCCGTAAATAGTATATCGGATAAGATTGGATGAACATTTGTCATCATCCTGCCGAACTCTGCCATAACAAGCTTAATGACCCGTGGCGTTGCCACGGGCTGCAAGTGTGGCTGCGCCACACTTGCCACCCCTGCCTGCCTGGCTCAACAGCTTGTTGGGGGCGGCGCCCCCAAACCCCCGCTTGTCGGTGCTGTTGCACCTCCAAACCTGCACTCCATTGAGGTTATCTTCCCTAGTCTATCATCAGCTGTAGCCTGTAGACAGCGAATATGTTACAATGTCACATCACATCACACCATAACATATTTTAATGCCAGTGCCACCCCC